>QXVZ01019754.1:0-13722 GCA_008931825.1 Phallusia fumigata | reverse complement strand
GCCCTCCACGCAACGCCCGAGTTTATGACGCAAGCTATGACGTCATTGGACGATTTGATCACGGGAATTTCCGCAGAATCATCGGAGATGTATAGAAGTGAGTAAAGTTTAAAAAAATAATAGGAAACAAATAAAATAGTCTTAAAAATAATGTTTTTTCAAAATTTATTCTGGATTAATTATGAAGTTAAGTGATGTTTAATGTACACAAATGTTTTTTTCGTTTTTGTTGTTGAAAAGTAACGTTTTTTGGAAAAAGTAGTGTTTTGGCACATAGTTTGAGCAAAATGACAAGTTTTTTGGCAAAATACGAGTATTTTGTGACGTTTTACACCAGTTAAAGGAAAGATTTTTTATCAAATAATCAAACCCTTTGGACGAAACGTTTGTTCAGTGTATTTGTCGTTGTGTCACTTAAAATATTGTTACGCAGGTGACTTTTTGAGCAGAGGAGTTGTGACAAATTTGCCAGACAGCAAAATCCAATCTCTTGTGCGTTGGAACAACTTTGAAGGTGGAATCAAGCCGTTGACAAGGTCAGTTTCCTGTGAAAGTTTGTTGTTCTTGCCCTGCACAACATGGGTGGTAATGTCAGTATTTGAATAAATGCAAAAATACTCTCAACATGTGAATGAACTGCAAAAGAACTGGAACAGGGTCATCTTAACCCCATAAGACATTTTTTTCACCTAGACATGAAATCTCTTAGTCCAGTGGATCTCAACCTGTTTTGCGGCACCCTTTTTCTAAGACTTTGAATCGCGGCACCCAAACAGGCATGCTTGCATAGTAATTACAAAAGGAGCAATATGAAGTAACCAGTCATTTTGCATTTTATTTTATGTGTAAATATCAATCAAGTCAGTCTATTTTGCAAGTATTATTCACCATCATACCTAGTAATGCTTAACTTTATAAAAAAGCAATTGGAATGCAATAACCAATAGGGCTGGGACTATTGGTAACCTTCTGTAATCATTTTATCTTATGGTTTAGAGTCCATCATGAGCTCCCTCTCCCGGTAAACTTCGTGTCTATGGGCGTCCGCACAGTGGCGCCCTACTCCCACGCTGACGCTCCAATCCTCCGTGTGCTCGCTCGGTTGATGACGACCAAGTTCTTGCATCGTGAGATCAGGTAAAGTTCCATGCGGGATACAAAGCAGCGCTGAGGAACTCGACCATTATACTTAAATTTAAAAATACTTTTAACCATTGTAAAACCGCTATCTCTAAAGCAGGTCTATTTATTTATTAAGGCTCCACGTCGAAGGTTACCGTAAGTAAAGCCAGCACAAAAATTTCAGGAGGGCCTTGTTGGCAAATGTGCATAACGAGTCAGAGTACAATAGCAATATATGTTGTATGTTTTTCTGGTAAATATATGTTTTTCTCGGAAAATTATTATAATACAACGTAATGTGAGTCCCTCCATGAGGCCGCAGTTAGGGTTTAACATTAGAATGACTGGATGTGGTCTGTGAGTATCTGTGCTCCGAAAATCGTTTTCATGCCATCAGTACAACTAGTTTTTACCCGATAGGTTAGTGGTTTTAAACCTGACTCGACCGTTCAAACAATATAACAACGTGTACAGCGGATAACTTAAAATTGAGGCGTTGTTCTCACGAGTAAAAACATGTTGGCAATAAAACAAGTCAATTAAATAAACTAATCAAATTTTGCTCGTTTGTGATTGGCAGAGAAATGGGCGGGGCTTACGGGGGCGGGGCCCGATACGACGGTGACGGAGTTTTTCGTTTTTACTCATACCGGGACCCTAACAACATCCGCACGGTGTCGCGATTCCAGGAGTCGGTCACGTGGGCGAAGGCGGGAAACTTCGAGTCACGTGATATTGATGAAGCAAAGTTGGCGGTGTTCCAAACGGTAGGTCAAAGTACTTTTTTTGCTCATTTGCTGGTCTTTACTGTAAACTAGTGCTTCACAAACTTTTTTCATGCGGCGCCTCAGGAAAAGTTGTTGGACTTTCGACGCACCAGCGATAAGAATTTAATAAAGACGCCTATTATCAAAGTTGCGTTTATTGATACATAAACGAAGAAAAGTATGTTTAACCATTGTTGTGACTAAGGTTGTGCTTTTTGTCTTCGGCTGAGTTATTGGCCTTTGGTAAGATATATTTGCAAAATGTATGGGTAGTAACTAAGAAATATCTTTGCATTTATCACTTACATTCGGTTCCCATAGGACAATTGCTGCAACATTTTTTTGACTTTGATTGGTAACTAACAATTTTTTGTAGCACAAAGCATAAACCATCAGGTTAAACAAAAACAAACAACTGCAACACTTTGCCCTCAGATCGACTCTCCAGTGTCACCCAGCGGACGGGGACGGAACGTTTTTATTTCTGGCCTTGATGACGTCACGAGGCAACATCATCGCGACCGCTTGCTAGGTGTCGACAAAGAGCAGCTTGTGAGGGCGGCAAACGAGTGAGTGTTTTTTTGCTTGATCATATTCGATGTTTGTTTTATTGAATTTTGGATGAAAACAATAAAACGTGTTTCAAACTTGGAACTTTATGAATTAAACCTCGGTTAATTCGGATTCGATTGGACCGACAAATTTATCTGGATCAGGCGAAGATCCGATTTAACCGACGACGTTTGTTTAAGGCGTGACGTTATCTAGATAGTGGTTGATCCTAAAAATCATTTCAAGTTAACACATGATAATTGAATTCTGTTGAGAAAAACAAATTTTATTCAAGCAGTGAAAACCATACGCACTCAATTCCCAAAAGGTAGACATGACAAACATGAAAATTGACTGTTACGTCATAAGCGGGTAATAATCGCGGCTGGTCGGCCGAGTTACCGAATACAAACTAACGGAGGTTTCCTGTATCTGCAAACAGACTTGCGATGAACGTAATGTTTGGATTTAAGTAGATTTACTGAAACTATGTGGACTGGGGTTAAAGAAAATGACATCACCACGCAACGCATCCGATACTTCCCCGTTTTATGGGTAATTGCATTGTGACGTCATTTGGTCTGTTTTTCCTGCACACACAAAGCGGGTTGCTCAACAAACTTTGTGCAGCCGACCGTGCCGCTGTAAAATTTTCGAAATCTTCATAATTTTGCCGGAAGTTTGCTGTGGCCGACTTAAGAGATATAAAACCTACTCCTTACTTCAAATCATGTTTGAAATTTAGAATCGTGCACGCCAGAGAGCTTCAATATAGTGAATACATTTGCAAACATTTCAACTATAACTGCTGTCATCATCTTGATTATCAAGATTATACACTGATGATGACAACAGCGATTGTCGAAACTTTTGCATTACAATGTATTCACTTGACAATCAACTGACGCGCCATGTTTACGTCATCATTTGTCTCCGTGACGTCAAGGTACCTCGACGAGTCACGTGACACCAGCGTTGTCGTCATCGGTCCGTCGGACGAAAAAACGCGGGAATTCGGGATGACACAGAAATCGTCGTCGGTGGCTTGATCCCATGAGCGGAGCACATGCTTTGGTTGAGCGCGAAGCCGACCGCCATAACTGGACTGTCAAACTTTCGTCACAGACATTCGAACGCTTCTTCTGGAGCAAAATTGTTTTCAATTTTTGTGACATTTAAGCCATTAATTTGTTACACATACAGATTAATGTGATTTGCAGTTACACATTGATCTGGAACACCAGGACAAAATAGTGCACCAAAAATTTGCTGCGCGATTTTTGTGAGGGATGTGGTATTTTCACACCGCTTCAGTCAATTTGCAAAGCGCCTACATTTGAATTTTTATTTGCAGCTTGGCACTCGGCTTTCTAAACCTAGTGTTTTTGAAACAATCTTTACGAGTGCGACCAACTCTTAGGAAAATGTTCGACTGTTGTTTCCCATAATACAAATGTTTCCCCAAGTCTTAATACCACGATTCTGCCTTCAAAGGGACCAGCATGTCAAAATTTCTGAGTTAAAAATTTCAACAAGCAGTAAGTTAGACTTTTGACAAGGGGCAAGTCTAACAAATTAATTTGCAAATTACACAACATTACGAAATTCGCAGCCGCTAGATGGAGTACACGAGCCATGCAGTTTGATGGTGTGCGGTTTTGGTACCCAACTTTTTTTCATGCATTACCTTTTCATTCCTCTCCTACTAGACAATAAGTAGTATATAAAGTAATAATTAAAGGATAGGCACCACTGGTCTACCTAGAAAAATACTACACTTATCATGAATAACTTAACTATAAAGTGGAAATTCCTCGCATTAACTCGCTGTTGGGAACCACTGGTGTGCGCAGACGTAGAAAATAAGACAAATAAACAAAGGAAACTTTAGCTGCTTGGTGGTTGCGATGACGACTGGGGTTCATTCTCCGAAAGTCTCGGCTCATATAAAGCTTAAGAAACGGCCCAGTGATGGGGTTATTGGCTTAAAGAACATGCCAACCCAACTGAGGGCTTCCGACGAGTTCTTAACGTAATCGGTGTCCATGGAAACCGTCGTGTCTGGATGGTTCCGCAAAGGTACGAATTGCGATGTTCAGACGATAATTTCGTGTCGATTTGGACATAAACTGGTAATTATGATTTATTTAAAGGAGTCATCACGTGTCTGTTTGGGCTTGTCCGAATTAAGGGTGAGGTTACTCGAGGTCAAACGTCGCTGATTGGTGGAAACGCATTTTGACCAGTGCCAAGAGGTAGAACTGGGTGTAAATTTGCCTGACCCAAATATAACTTGCTTTTCTATTTTCAGATTGATGTCACCCGAAAAGAGATCATTGAAAGACGGTAAGTACAATTTTGTCAATTTATGAGAAATCACATGAGAGTACGAATATATCAAATACCTAATCACATGGTCGCCCAAAAGCGGTTTCTGACCAGGCTTTGTGCAGCGAACTGTATCGAAATATTTGAAAACCACCTAAATTTAACATAAGTTTAGTTCTAGCCCAATTACTTCATGTTTTTAAAATTAATTTCCTAATGGGTTTGGATTTTGTTTACTTCACACAATTTTCAAACAATCTTGACACTTGACTGCACGGAACTTGCTTAAAAACCCGTTTTAAGCGCGCGTGTGCCCATGTCTTCTTTCATAATAGAACGTGCACACTCCACTCTTACGACTAAAATGAACTTCACGCCTCAACAACACGTTTTAGGTTATATTGGTCCGCTGACCTTCAATTGGGCTTCAAGGTCGTGCCAGGTCCGCCCTGACCTTGAGTGACCGCAAAATTCCATGATCAAGTTTTATGAGTGTGAGCGAGGCTGAGATAAGATCGCGCCTTTATTCCGTGGCATGCGGTGATAAACCGTCAACACAAAGCGGTCTTTAAGTGGTAATTACACAGTGCAAGGTCTATGGAGGCATTTTATCACGATTTAGGACAGGTTTAGAATTTATGGTAAACGTGTAAGCTTAATATCGTACTGACGTAACTGTTTAGTTTTTATCTTGCATTGCTTTTGACGTGGTATGTCTTTGTCAAAAGTTTGTAAAGGACAAAAACAATTCGACTGTAGAAGCTGTGAGGATTCGGAATAATGTTCCATAAAGTTTGCGTTTTTTAATTGGTTTACTCAGGGTTTTGTTAGAATTTGTTTCTGACTGGATTGTTTTTATCATTTAAAGCAAGTTTTATTTTGTTGTTGGAAGTTTCATGTTTATATCACCCTTTTAGCAAACTTGATACTTTTGGGGTTTTTTTCTAATTCCTGGGTGTCTTTAGACTGATTTAATTGTTATCCCGAGCAGATGTAGTGTGTTCAAAACTTATTGCACAAAAGAGAATAGCGCAACGATTTAGATTGGTATTTGACTAATTTCAAGTTTTAATTAATTTGCACAAGTTGTTGTTAGAATTTGTTTCTTACTTGATTTCTGTTTGTGTTTTATTTTGACTACATAGGTTACATCAGCTTTTTTGTAATACATTTTTGCGGGGTTTTTGTATTACCTGGATCCTTTTAAACCGGTTCGTTCAATTTTGTTCTATTAGATATTAGATTAGATGCATTGTAATCAAAAAATTTTTAGAAATGAAAATAGCGAGACTATCAGTTGAATGGTTTCCCTACAGTTTTCTGTCCCCGCATTCGAAATTTCGAATTCCTAGGTCTAAGCGAATAAGTGTTATGTGTCACGAAAATCCGTGGTAAAACCCATGTCTCATCCGATTTTAGTTTGATTCACGCAAAATTTCCGACGCTGTAGCGAGTAACGCGTCCTCCCGAAGCAATTATCGCTGAGAAAACTTTTCAGCCGATTCAGACAAAAATCTCCAGCGAGAAATGGCTTTCGGCAAAGTTGTGTTGCAAATTACCGTGCGGTGCCCCATGTGACACACTGCGGTGCAAAAATCCGTATTCATCACGACGTAAATACCAAACAAAGTATTCAAAACAGCTGATATCAGGTCACGTATTTTTTTGGATGCCCTGAATTTTGTAAACTACCTTTTCAAAATTAATTGTCAATCAAAGTTGCTGTTTGACGTGTAAAGTTGAAAGAATACATTTCCTGATGATGACAACAGCGTTTATCGAAACATAGAAAATGTTTTACAAGTACTTGCTGGTATCTTCAAATTAATTGAAACCGAACCTTTTAAGCGGGTGTTTCAAGTAGTTTTAACAGTAAGTTACACTGCAACTTGGGTAAACGTTGACCTCTTGGAAACTTTGACCCCGAAAAAATGTTTTCGATGTGACGTAGGAGGTGGTTTACCGTCTAAATGTAGTCAAGGTCAAACCGAGATTTTGTCTCAATGAAGTTTAAATCTGTCTCAGTTCCGGTTTTGGCCGTGGGCGGCGGATTATTTGTGATGCACTACGCCGTTTTAGAAAGCGGAAATTTGATGTGCTTGGACAATAGCATTTTGTCCGGACACACCATGCACTGTACTAGTGGTTCTCAACCGTATTTATTCCCTTTTAATCTACTTACGAAGCTAAATATCCCCACCGGAAATTTATTTCGTGAATAGTATGTTTCTATCAGTATATTAGGAAGATAGACTGAGCTCCTACAATTTATTAAATTAATAACATAGATGACTTTGCGAAGAGGATTTCCCAACGCACTTTGTGAGGTGAAGCATAGCGCTTGTTACACTCACGAATTTGCACGGCCTGAAGCGGGTTTACGAACGAGCTTTGTCGAGTAAAAATCTACATTAGTTCAATCTCTTAAATGTTTTGTCAAGGTTGACTGAACAAATATCGCTCGGAAAACCCACAAACCTGCTCATCTGCATACAAATTTTTTAACTTTACTGAGTTGACTCATTTTTACTACTAATGCTTCATTGACGTCACAATCGACAATGACGCAACTTCGCGATTTACCTCAACGAATCTTGATCTACTTTCGCACAGAAAAATGCAGCAGTCGCACTTGAATGACCAAAAACTGCCGGTATTTTTCGATTCAGAAATTGTTTTTTTCCCTCATATGAAAATCCCATGCACGTCCTCCCGCCCCGGAGGCCGAGTCGAAGCGTTTATGATGTCACAGTCGTGATACGCGGTCACCGCATCGAAATAGAAATTTCAAATCCGAGACTGAAAATGCCCACCATGCAGGGGAATCCCCGTCGCGTCGACCGTGATCGGCCCGTCGGCATGTGTGTGACGTCATAAGAGGGATTGTTCAAGCAACAGAAAGCGTGACGCTGCGGCCTGCACAATTAGGTTTTCGTGGAATGGAGTTATTGGATCCCAAATGCTATTTATACTTTCCAGTGTTTTTTGCATTATTAGCGTTTTGCATGATTTAGATTAGCTTACATCACATCGTCTGGGGCGTATTTTGGAGACTTAATCCTAATTGCATGCAAAGCAGGAGTTATTGTCTATACGTGACGTCACTGCACTATTGTAGACTCACGGCAAATGTGGCTATTTTGTGCCGCGAATTTGTGGAATTAAAACTGCACAAAGCCACGGTTTCCTTTAACTGCGTGGTGGGCAAACGTGCAGTGGTGGTAAGGTACGTAAGGGTGAGCTTCTAAGTCTAAAGCGTTGCTCTCAGGGAGGTTTTGGGGCTCGGGGTTGCTGAATTATGTCATGGATTTAGGTATAAAAATTCTCACTCTGCCAAAATTTCCTGCATTTCGTCTGCAGTGCCTTTTGAGGGGAAACCCAAAAACGGTCTCATTTTTCCTCGAATATTTTATTGTTTCCATTTCGTTGCTTATCCTGAAAACTTTAGGCGGAAACAGGTACGCGCGTTCTTGAGCGAACAGACAAACCACGCTTGAAACGTGGGTATTTCCCCAACCCCAAGACCTAGGGTAAACGCGTCACACGCCGCGCTGGGTTTTGGCCCCAGTAGTGGGGTGACTCGGGGTTTTTTTTGGGTTGTATGACCTTGTTGTGTCATTTTTGATGGTTTTTCTCCTAAAAGTTGTTGAACATTTTGTTTTCAGTTAATCTTGATAGGTCAGTGAAGTTAAACATTTTATTATAAAGGTAACCTTTAAACTGTTGTGTTGTTAAAACCCTATGATTAATTTGTACACTTCACACGTTTTTAATAGTCTCAATAAGATACAAGTTAGTACTTGGGTGTAAAACATATTCTGCGTTTCGACAAACGCCTGTTGTCATCATCAGGAATCGTAGAAAGTGTTTTACACACAAGTACTGACTTGTACCTTCTTGTTGGAACATTCATCATTTTTCTACGAAGTCTTTGTAAAAACTCTAGCTCCGAAAAGACTGAAGTCTTGAGTTCGAACCTCACGCCAGGCTAGATTTGTCATTGTTTGCGAAAAAGTAATCCTCGGTTGTACTCGGGATGGGACGTTCAAGCTTATACAGTGTGGAAGACGACCTGGATAGGCGTCGAAGCTAACGCTTGTGTGACTGCCAGAAAGGCTTGTAGCTTTCCGGACGACAACCTTAGCAATTTTCATCATTTAAGTTTATATTTGCGGTGAACAACGATTCGATTCCTCTGTACGCGGAACGCGTGGTTTACGGGATATTATGACCTCACAATCGCGAAACAAAAAGGTAAGGTCAAGCGGTCATTTCTAGGTCAAAAAAGTTTAAACCAGTGTGTCATTTTTTCTTCCCGAAATCTCAGTTTCCGGACACCTACGTTGTCGATGATCTGATTTTGTCCATTTGTCGGCAACACGTCCAAAATTAATCCCTTCTATGACGCACCAATGAAAAATACCCCGAAAATGGGAACGTGACCTCTCGCATTGCTCCCCACAGTCCAGTCATACGTATGAACTCTTTATTACGTCACAGTGGCTGTCTGGGGGTGCATGAGTCATCGAACGCAAGGCATTCCACTTCCTGGACTTTTTACGTCGTGACGTCACGCGACGTTCGCTTTTACGCGCCGCGTTGCGTTTCTTGGCGAACAACTTGCGTTTGTTACGTCAATTGGAATGTTATGAAACTTTGCGACAGTCGAAATTCTAACCGGATTTTTCTTTTGTGATGTCAAAGCCTTTGTCTTTCCTAGCGGAAAATCCATCTTGGGTCATTGTGGAAAGGTCATATTAGAACGTCATACATACGTCATAGTCACGTTTTTGCGTCACTGAATTTAAAATCTGAAAGACAGACCATATTTTCGATGTTGGTTGAGTTATTAAAGGACCAGAATAAATGGGTGTTTCTAAGTTCGTGTAACGCCCTACGTCTCCCTTAAACGGTGCAGTTTTGTGTAAAACGTCGAGTTGATGACGATTAAAACCAATTTAACTCATTTTCTATACGCTTTAAATTTAGAAAAAACTGTTTCCCCAAGTTTGGTTCTGAACAATTTAAACAGTAATCTCCTGTGTTGTAGAAGAAGCGATTTAATCCCTTATATGTCTTTAAAAGTGCTGTGTAATTTGTAGTTTTAACATAAATTAGATTTAACATTATATTGGTAAAAATAAAACCTTGCAATGCATTTAACATTATGTGGGGATTTATGTGTAAATATTACTTATGACACCACAATGGACTTTTGTACAGTCATTATGATGTCACTAACCAAACTACTAAATACACTCTCATCTGGTTTACACAGATGCGCGCCCATCCAGAAACAACTTGAAAACACGACCCGGCCCATCACGTGTCTTTCAAGGTCAACACTCCTGACTTTTTTCACTCGAAAATCTCCACCAAGGTCACGCTGCCAGGTCACGAGGCAACTTTAACGCGACACCTGTAAGTACACACCTATTCAAACAATAACAAATTTTGTGGGTCGTTGGAGATGGAAAAATGATCTGGTATTAGTCGATTCATGAAACGATTAACAAGTTGTAGGTGCGACCAGTTGGTCGTGGGAAGTTTACTTGTATTTCGTGCCGATTTTAGACAGGGTGTGGTCTCAACATTGTCCAAATTTAAATGTGGGCCTTAACAAATTGGGGAGTGCGGTTTGGGTACGTTGTTTTGTGTTCTGAGAAAGTCAAGAACACATTGTATGTATTCAGTTTGTAACTTGATGCGAAATAAACGCTTATAAAATTTTCAGGTAGCATGCATGCATGAACACATTTTATGAATGCAAACTATGGCAGAATTGCCACTGTCAACAGTTAAATTGTGGTTTGGAATGAACTTGTTTGGTATTACATGATGTACAGGCCTGGAATATTCATTTTTAATTGGAACGTCGAACTTGGGTGTGTTAGTTTTGAAAATGTTTGTGTGTTTTGTCTGTAAGACTGTGTCAAAACTAATGTGTAAGTCATGTAATTTATATTTTATTTACCCACAATTGTAGCACAAAACTAAGCTTGTTTGATACGTGCTTACAAAATTTTTCGCATAGAATTCGTTTGACTTTTGACACCTACTGTCATTTCATAGCAGGATTCATTTCGTTTTATTTTAGTTTCTTCCTTGCTGGCAATGGATAACAAAATATTATTGCCTTATTGGCATAATCCCTTCCCCCACTTCGTCCGCCACGCTTATTATATTAATTAATAACAATTACCTGGATTTACCCCAACTCTTGTTGGCCTCGTTCAAAATTACTTTTTTATAATTTTGTATAACGCCGTTTTTTCGCACGTTTTGGAAAAAAAAGTCGTTCAAATTTCTTCAAATTTTCAGACATGATATATGGGCATCTGAAGTTAAGCACTCCACCCATTGGTTAAGTTCACCCATTGGTTAAGTTCACCCATTGGTTAAGTTCACTCATTGATTAATTTCACCCATTGGTTAATCCACAGGCCCCGAAACACAAACAAATGTTATTACCACAGGCACTTAAATGCTTTTCGAAGTTTTATGGGGTAATTGAAGTTCACTTCTTGATCGGCAACTAGCGTCATAAATTTGTGTTTCGTTTGGATGACTTTTGCCCTACTTTCGCCGTTTGCGATACACACGTGACCGATTGCGCAACAACCGAGCGACACGTGGAGTGTGACGTCATGTTGTGCAATCGATGACATATAATTTTAATAGTTCTTATTCTATGACGTGAATGCTCAGAAAAACCTTTTCTGTATTTTGGGTAGCAGTTGAAAAGTGCTGGAAATACATTTAAAAAGAACGAGTAACTTGTAAATGCAACAACCAACGAATTACTTTGTTCTTTTTTTTATCGCAAAACCTTCTTCTCAACCTTTTTTGAAAGCATTCCCCCTTTGCTTATGTTTTCAAACTTTTCATTCCTCCCCTACTAGACAAGAAGTGNTGAAGTCGCGTTTCAACAGCTGGCCAAAAATCGCAACTCAAAAAATAAAACAAAAAGGTTTTGTTGTATACAAGTATGGAACACGGTCTGAATGCCAAAAGAGATAAAAAAGATTACAGCTGATTCTGCAGTTAAACATGATTGATATAAGCTTTGCTTTTGTTTCAATTTTCCAATTTTCGCACCCAACGCAGCTTTCTTTAATCGATTACAGCTTTGCGCGTGCACAGTATAATGACGTAACAATAAATAATAGAATCCCACTGAATCCGGTAACAGGGAGGGGGCATAACACCCCAAATACACCGCCACCCTTTCAGGGTCACAGAGTTCCTCCGATTCGCCACGTGACTTTAGCCTCGTAACAGTCGCAATCTAGTAGCCTCGCAGCAGTCTTAGTTGCAAACTTTCGGCGTGTCGTCTCGAACCCGAGTTGATTCGCTCACGATGGAAACCAACTTCGCGCGCGACTTCCTTTCCCGTTTCAGTTCGTTGCGCAGAGCGTCCAACTGCGCATGCGCGCGCACTCTCGACTTCCGCTCTTCCAGGAAGTCTTCTCTGTAAACTTCGGCCTGGTGCTTGAGAACGTTCATCTGGTCACGTGTTTCGCTCCACGTCATACCCGGGGCTTCACCGTGACCTCGCGGTGACGTTTCGGCAGCTTCGTGACGTTGTTTCTTGGCGAGTCGTTCCCTCAGGTCCTTCACTTCTCTGTCGTGTCGTTCCTGCATCAGTTGGAATTGGGTGGCCCAAGTTCGGTTGGCGGCGAGCAACTGTGACAATAAAATGAAAAAATTAAGTTGTTTGCTTTGACGATGAATGGCAAAAGACACATTTGGTCGCAAAAATGCAGACAAATTATGAAATACCGTTGCACTAGTGACAATGACAGAATATCACAATTTTTTTCATCGTTTGGACTTTTGAGGTTTTTATGTAACTCTTATATATTTCATGGTCAGTTTTATAACATTGTTCTTGGTTTGCAATTAAGTAAGATAGAATGGAGACACTGCTTATAATTTGTAGAAAACGTCTGTTCGTAAGCTTGCTGGTTGCTTTGTCTGTGCGGTTTGTGGGGAAGCGTCCCTTTTATTGTTTAACGTGAAGTGGGAATTGTTTCGACGGATTAATTTGTAAAATAATTGCGAAACAGGGGATTAATTTGAGCCGAAACTGGTACGGACATCAAACTTAACCGCTTTTAAATTTTTATTTCCGTTTTTATCGTCACTCAGCTTTCCTTACACGTAACACAGCAGGTGTAGGGAAAAAATTTAGCCGTTTTTCCGTTACAATTACTCGTAATTCGCTCCGTCGCTTGGAACGGTGAGCGCTTCGTGATCTTAAAACCGGTGTTTACGATTGCGGTGCCGGCGGCCAACGGCTGATATTCCATTGATTAAGTTAACTAGCTGAGTCATAAATTGCGGCACCTTTCTCGAGGTTCTACGTTCATTATTTAAATCTCACCTTTTCTCTGTTCAAGTTTTGGCGCGATTTAAGCTGGTTCCGAACGAGATTAGTGCATTCAAACGTTGCATTTTTCGAAATTTTAAAGCAGTGGGTTTAATTGATAACTTGTTCCAAGCCGTTTATGTCATTTTACACAGGCATTGTGCGTGCTTATGAAACGTGGTTACAATGCTGTCCTTTGCTTTGATTGTGTGCACGAAGCGCGCTTAGGAACCCGCTTTATGTATGCATGCATGAAGACCTAGGTTTTTCAAACGATGTTGGTCTAGTCTACATTTTATCATAGTTTTAAGCACGAGAAAATACAAAATTACCTTTTTTATGTTATGTTATGCATAAAAAACTATAAATAAAATGAAGTAAACAGGATTCCCTGTCGGCCGTTAGTAAAAGAAAGTCTATGATGCGACCGGCAATAGCGAAAAGGTTGAGCACCCTTGGTATAGCCCTTTTCCAGCTGACAAGGGAAGCATCCTACAGTGATGATTGTAAATACCCGCCGAAAATGTCATTGTTTTGCATCGCGCGTTCTACTGACGCATGCAAAAGCGCGCGCGTCTATAG
>QXVZ01019753.1:0-10802 GCA_008931825.1 Phallusia fumigata | reverse complement strand
CTGATATATTCCCGCGCACTTTAAAGGTGTTACATCAGCAGCAAAGAAACGCTTCAGACCATCAACGACCAACCTATGGCGGATTGCACGACTATTCGAATCCACACTCCTGAGATATTAAAATATCGATGCGTGTTGCATTTTGGTAACCAACCGCTATCGATGCGAATTCGTGATTGAGGTAACCGACGTTCTATTTGTATTTATCTGAATTCTATACAATTGTCACCACTGTCCACGCTATAAAACATATAATGAACGAATATAAAAGTAATTGTCAATTTGTCAATGTAACAACACTTGCTTGAGAGGTGCAAAGTTGTCGCATCTAAATTAAAAGATTGACCGTCACATCTCTAATCAATCAGTTAAAGGAAGAAAAAACTTTTCAATAATTCAAGTTTTACGCATGTTCTGGTTTGCGCTAGATTAAGAAAATGTCGTCACCTTTGCAAGATTCCTCTCTAAGTGTGTCGTCATCCTCCCTGCCATTTTCAACTGTTGTGTCTGGAAACAAAATGTGCTGAGTCAGCAAATTAACCAAGGTCGCGATTTTTTCAGGCGACAGTTCGATAATGACGTCATATGGTGGGGTAAAATTACGTCATAGAAGCATTACAACGTCACAGGCGGTAAAAATTTGAGCCATGTTACGTCAACGGGTGCTGTAACTAGTATAAAGATGCTTTTAGAGTTTTAAGCGAATGTTTTTGACGTGATCGTATTTAGTATTAAATGACATTTTAAGCAGAAAAAATATTTAAAGTCTGCTTTTTTACCAAGGAAACCAGTTTGTTAATACAGGGATTGTTTACTCAGAAAAAAATAGTTTCTAACAAACCAAGAGCAAAAAGTATTGTTAAGTCACAGAAGACGAGTGAACCGAAAATGGGCAAACAAACCACAAAAACTTATATAACCCGTACGACTCGCTCCCAAAACGCACTCACACTAAAGTCAACAACGTCACCGACACGTGACAAAACAAGCACTGTGACGTCACAATACCTTCTTCTTTGACGTAGTTGGCAAGATAAAGATCGAGTTCTTTTACTGTGACGCTGATGTGATACGGTTGAACGCACAAGCCAGCGTTCTGGCCACAAGAGTGCGCCTTCGACAATCGCTCTCCGTCCGTCGATTCGAGGGGAAGCCCCCGAAACAGGATAATCATCACCAGGTCGAGCCGCCACACCTGCAGGAAACAAGAGAAGTAAAATAAACATGCGAATAACATTAAAAGTTTTGCTACAAACAAGAAATGAAGCTTGACTGCTCTGGATCCTTACGTCTTATGTTAAATTTCTTTGGGAAAATTGAAACGACCTAACAGCGTTTAAAACCGAAATATATTAGCGGTTTGACTGACATCTCAAATGTTTGAAAGTGTAACAAGTTTGTACGAAGCCTACAAGCTTGTCAGTGCTAGAGGTAAAACGCAGAAACAGAAATATTACTTGGATGCTAATTCGGTGGTTGATATTAAGTGAAATTTGGCACTGTACAGTTGGCAACATGATTTAAGAAATGAACCAGTGTTTCAGGTTCGTTAAATTTTACCGCAGCCTTGGCAGGAAAACTGGAATGACCACAGCAGTTTGTAANTTGGCACTGTACAGTTGGCAACATGATTTAAGAAATGAACCAGTGTTTCAGGTTCGTTAAATTTTACCGCAGCCTTGGCAGGAAAACTGGAATGACCACAGCAGTTTGTAATCTCCTGTCAACTTGACACGTGTACGACTTAAATTTAAGATAACGTCATTGGATTGAAAAAACTTGCTAATATATATTGAATTTGCAAGTATGGACAAGGCAAACGTTAATTTATTGCTTTTTTTTATTCCTTTTATTCCTATACTACTGGGACATCTTGGTCTCCTTAAATAGGTTACAATTAAAAAAAGGGATTGAAACCCCAATATTTGAAATTGTAGAAAAATGGTTTTACAAGCGACGCAAAAAAGTTTGATTTCAAGCGAAATTCTTGCGTGGAAATTGATAAGTACATGCTCGAAATATTCGCCACTCTCATCCGCTGCCGCAGAGTAGATGAGCACGTGTAAAATATCAGTTACGTGTCGTTACTGTAAGCTGATCCGATTTAATTAAACCAGGTATTCGGATGAAGATTCGGCAACTCAAGAATCGACTGAATTTAAACACTCAGCTTGAGTGCAGCTAATTGAAGTCGATGAGACAAAGTGTTTTACATTTGCAGAGCAAAGTGTTTCGGACACTGACACCTTGTGGGTGCTTAATTGCCCTGTGGGAANGCAATTTGTCAATGTGACAATATTAGCTTAAGAGGTGCAAAGTTGTCGCATCTAATTTAAAAGTGACAAAATTAAAAGTTTGACCGTCACATCTCCAGTCAATCAGTTAAAGGAAGAAAAAACTTTTCAATAATTAAGGTTTTACGCATGTTCGGGCTGCGCTAGATTAAGAAAATGACGTCACCTTTGCAAGATTCCTCTCTAAGTGTGTCGTCATCCTCCCTGCCATTCTCGACTGTTGTGTCTGGAAACAAAACTTGCCGAGTCAGCAAAATAAGCAAAGTCGACATTTTTCAGGAGACAGTTCGATAATGACGTCATATGGTGGGATAAAATTACGTCATAGAAGCATTACAACGTCACAGGCGGTAAAAATTTGAGCCATGTTACGTCAACGGGTGCTGTAACTAGTATAAAGATGCTTTTAGAGTTTTAAGCGAATGTTTTTGACGTGATCGTATTTAGTATTAAATGACATTTTAAGCAGAAAAAATATTTAAAGTCTGCTTTTTTACCAAGGAAACCAGTTTGTTAATACAGGGATTGTTTACTCAGAAAAAAATAGTTTTAAACAAACCAAGAGCAAAAAGTATTGTTAAGTCACAGAAGACGAGTGAACCGAAAATGGGCAAACAAACCACAAAAACTTACATAACCCGTACGACTCGCTCCCAAAACGCACTCACACTAAAGTCAACAACGTCACCGACACGTGACAAAACAAGCACTGTGACGTCACAATACCTTCTTCTTTGACGTAGTTGGCAAGATAAAGATCGAGTTCTTTTACTGTGACGCTGATGTGATACGGTTGAACGCACAAGCCAGCGTTCTGGCCACAAGAGTGCGCCTTCGACAATCGCTCTCCGTCCGTCGATTCGAGGGGAAGCCCCCGAAACAGGATAATCATCACCAGGTCGAGCCGCCACACCTGCAGGAAACAAGAGAAGTAAAATAAACATGCGAATAACATTAAAAGTTTTGCTACAAACAAGAAATGAAGCTTGACTGCTCTGGATCCTTACGTCTTATGTTAAATTTCTTTGGGAAAATTGAAACGACCTAACAGCGTTTAAAACCGAAATATATTAGCGGTTTGACTGACATCTCAAATGTTTGAAAGTGTAACAAGTTTGTACGAAGCCTACAAGCTTGTCAGTGCTAGAGGTAAAACGCAGAAACAGAAATATTACTTGGATGCTAATTCGGTGGTTGATATTAAGTGAAATTTGGCACTGTACAGTTGGCAACATGATTTAAGAAATGAACCAGTGTTTCAGGTTCGTTAAATTTTACCGCAGCCTTGGCAGGAAAACTGGAATGACCACAGCAGTTTGTAATCTCCTGTCAACTTGACACGTGTACGACTTAAATTTAAGATAACGTCATTGGATTGAAAAAACTTGCTAATATATATTGAATTTGCAAGTATGGACAAGGCAAACGTTAATTTATTGCTTTTTTTTATTCCTTTTATTCCTATACAACTGGGACATCTTGGTCTCCTTAAATAGGTTACAATTAAAAAAAGGGATTGAAACCCCAATATTTGAAATTGTAGAAAAATGGTTTTACAAGCGACGCAAAAAAGTTTGATTTCAAGCGAAATTCTTGCGTGGAAATTGATAAGTACATGCTCGAAATATTCGCCACTCTCATCCGCTGCCGCAGAGTAGATGAGCACGTGTAAAATATCAGTTACGTGTCGTTACTGTAAGCTGATCCGATTTAATTAAACCAGGTATTCGGATGAAGATTCGGCAACTCAAGAATCGACTGAATTTAAACACTCAGCTTGAGTGCAGCTAATTGAAGTCGATGAGACAAAGTGTTTTACATTTGCAGAGCAAAGTGTTTCGGACACTGACACCTTGTGGGTGCTTAATTGCCCTGTGGGAATAAATGGATGAAAAAGCGGTTCCTCTAAAATGAAAAACTTCTTCGAAGTATTTGAAGCGCTAACCTGGACTAGAAATCCATAGCGGTTATTCGATGTTCGCTCGCTATACAATAATCCAAACTTGTTCTTAAAAATTGTTTTGTTAAGTTGGCGCAAAAATAACCATTGATTGACAGACTTACCCTAAGCACCCAAGATCGAATGTTTCACGCACCCACGTTCATTGAAAGTAAGACATGTGGTAAGCTTATATAAGCTACACTCAAAACATAAGGGTGATTCCAAGCCTAATAAACAATAAACTCAAAAGCGGGTTTCCTAACCGACTTCGTGCATTCAAGCGAGGCCACGTAGTTTTAACGTACTCTTATCTTCACGGTTGGCTGCGCGAAGCTCGTAAGACAGGCGAGTCGCGAAAGCCAACAGGTGAATGTCGACGGATCAGATTGTTTTTATAATGTTGAAAAATTCCACATAATATTCGAATACCGGCCGCGATTTGACTCGCGCGATGACTTTGACACAATGGAGAGGACGCGGTGTCATTATGACGTGGCACGTCGCGACGCGATTTGGCTTCGGTTCAATTATTGGCGTTTTCCGTCGAGCGAGCATTGGCAAGCTGTCACTGGCAGTGGCAGGTGACAACCGGGGTTGGCATTGGTTTGGCAGGCTGTGACCGAACTGCCACCATCCCCGGCACCGCTGGCACGTTTTAATTACCTCACCTGACGCCCCGGATCAAAACAACTATTTTATCCTGGATCCACGTGCTTTTAGGTGCTTTTTTTGCACTGATGATGACAATAGCGATTGTTGAAACGTTTGCATTACAATTTATTCACTACATACAAGTTCTATGACAGTTATGTTTTTAATTAAACTTCTCTTCACATTCGTATCTTGCGTGGTAAACTTTTTCCAGTGAAAAATGATTTACTCGAACTAGAGAGTGTTCGTTTTTTCTTCCCACTCCCTCCGTCTTTGCCGTTGTTTGTTTTATTTTCTATTTATTTAACACAATTCATTTTTTCGCCTTTTGCGCCGCTGAGCGCTCGACCAAAAAAATCGATTTATGTCGCGATTTGAAGTTGAAACAAATATTCTGCGTGTAAAGATCGCTTTGTTACGTGTCGAAATCGCGACGTAGCGGCTGTTTTGAAACTGTTCTTGAGTTTGCGGTTAAACGTTATGATCAATATCACAAAAATCAATTAATTTGGTCGCAGATTTAATATTGCATCGATTTAATTAGGATTAAGATACGCCAGTAGCGAAGTTCAAACTCATCTGGCAAAGCTTTTTGATGCCGGTTTTTACCCCAAACTTTACAGAAATCAAAAATAAACCAAAAAAATCAATCCGAAGGATGAAACGCAATTTTTTGTTTGTTTCTGGTTTTGAATTAACACTGGTTGTCTACATTCCTTAAATCTCAAACGAAAATATCAAATTAAAAAACCAGAAAGGGTCGACCAACCCCTTTACAAGCCCCAGGCCCCCTTNCAAATATTCTGCGTGTAAAGATCGCATTGTTACGTGTCGAAATCGCGACGTAGCGGCTGTTTTGAAACTGTTATTGAATTTGCGGTCGGACGTTATGATCAATATCACAAAAATCAATTAATTAGGCCGCAAATTAAATATTGCATCGATTTAATTAAGACTAAGATACGCCAGTAGCGAATTTTTAAGTTCAAACTCATCTGGAAAAGCTTTTGATGCCGGTTTTACCCCAAACTTTACAGAAATAAAAACATCAATCCGAAGTATGAAACGCAATTTTTTGTTTGTTTCTGGTTTTGAATTAACACTGGTTGTCTACATTCCTTAAATCTCAAACGAAAATATCAAATTAAAAAACCAGAAAGGGTCGACCAACCCCTTTACAAGCCCCAGGCCCCCTTTCTTTGCCCCCAACCGGATTCCGGATATCCACCGGGTCCAATTGACACCCCACCCACTTGGGGACCCAGAACCCCCAACGGGATTCGGATATCGCGGTAATAGAAGCCCCCGATACCCCCACAGACCCCCAACCGGAATTTAGACCCCCAGACCCAAATTTGCCGCAAGAACACGAAAGCAAAACAAGAAGCGAAGTTCCAGACGACTTTTAAGTGCAATCGCATTTCAAGTTTCAAGTTGCTAATTTTTCGATTCTATTGTTGGGCCCCAACTCACCCCATCGATTGCTCCTATTGTTTGGGGTCTAAATGGGGTAATTGGTCGCGACACGGAATCTTGATGGGGTTCAGGGGCCAACGGGGTACTCCACCGGTAATTGTAATCACTTTATGACGTCACAAACACCGGACGCTCCACTTCGTCACAAGTGGCCGCGGATCGAAGGAATTTTTTGGTCCTTCGCGATTTTTCGGAGTTTAAAAGCGAATCACGTGATTTGGAAACAATGGCAGCTTGTTAAATTTACCAATTTCAAAACTGATTATGCGCTGATGATGAGAACAACGATTATTGAAACGTTTGCAATCTTTGAAAACTAGTTTGCACTGTATTAGGTCGTAACTGCTTTGAATTATAAGGCGACATAAAATATTTTTTTCGCGTCTGATTTTCATTGTGTATGTTGAGATGATATGCCATCATGGAAAAACCAAACATTTATAAAATAAAATCTTGGACAAGGTTCGTACATCACAAGGTAAATAGAAATCTTAAAGCGCCCTCCCAGGTGTGGGGGGAGGGGGATTATGACATAACAGGAATTACGCTCGCCTAGCTCCGCTTCACGCCTGAGTGAGCAATGCAACGAAGTTCGATGAAATCGCGATAAAAAGTGAATTTTGTGTCTGGGGAATACAACTTATCATCTGATTGTTACGTAACAGAGCATGATTCATGATGCTCATAAACGCGTTTGTTGCGTAATATTGATTTACATAACTCCGTGTTTACATTGTAAAGTGGTAAATGCAAGTACAAGAATGCAAACTGGAACTGGAAGCTCCCAAAAACAAAAAAGGCCAAAACCATCGACGACAATGCAGTGGTTCCTATATTAAACTATCAGTAATGATGAAGTAACAATGTCCAGTGTTACGTCACAGAAGATATTATTTGCCACANAAAAAAAGGCCAAAACCATCGACGACAATGCAGTGGTTCCTATATTAAACTATCAGTAATGATGAAGTAACAATGTCCAGTGTTA
Source organism: Phallusia fumigata (assembly GCA_008931825.1). Lineage (NCBI taxonomy): Eukaryota > Metazoa > Chordata > Ascidiacea > Phlebobranchia > Ascidiidae > Phallusia > Phallusia fumigata. Next base: position 3,451 of record QXVZ01019753.1, on the reverse strand, counting down.
CGTCACAGAAGATATTATTTGCCACAAACGCGACATTCGGGGCAGTCTGTAGGGACACGTGTCAGGATAGTGACGAATATCAGTGTTAATAAATTGGCGGGAAATCATTCGAATCCGGTTCCGCCATAATTCCGGGTGGCGCTGCACGAAGCGCGCGATGCATTAATAATGGAACGGACGCGCGATCACGAATTTCACCATGTGACGTTAATTCACCCCCCACATGACACGACCCGCTTGTGGGGGGACCCTGCCAGTGGAGGGCTCCCCCCACGTCCGTCGCGCGCCCTCGCACCTGGGACGCAGTGGGTTGCAAATTCAATCGCGTCCGATTTTCTGCCACGAACTTGCGAAGCGCGCGATGATGCAATCAATAGTTTTCGAATGTTTGTGACGTTTTTAAAGCTTTTTCGTCCACCCAGGGTCAAGGTCATATAAATATTTTTGCGGTGACTTTAAACGACTCAAACTTAATTGTTCCCACAACAGGATTTTTGTGTTCTGTAAATTAATTTCATTCAACAAATATTGTTTCGCGACAATCGCCAACTTTATTTTTTATAATTCTTGATTGAAACATAATAAAAGTAAATACCCCATGGAACATTTCAATTGTTTTAACAACGGTTTGTGGTGGTTTCCCTAAATATTTCTATTTTGTTTTTGCCGAACTTCGTTGTAAATTATAACCAGCCTTGGCGCATATATTTGACGATATTTGAAAGAACCAAAATGTCTTTTTTACATCAACGAAGTTAATAGTTTAAAATTTCAGCCGAAATTCTTAGGCAATTACTCATGCCATCTTTAGTGATAGAACTTATATCATATACGCAGTTATCTGGCCAGCAGTTTGGTTGGTGGTATATTTATAAAATCGTGTTTAGTGTTTTAAAAATACTTAAAAACCCGCAAAAAAGATTTGCATTACGTCACTCAGCATATATCGCCCTGACTTTCACCGACAAGTTTTTTTCGTTCAGCTATTAGAAAGATTCGAGCCTGTTGAAGTTTTGGGAGCTACCCGCCGCATCACGCAACAATGCACAGAGCAGATTTTGGCTGATTAAGTAATTTGGCCGACCCACAAACTACTTGGGTTTGTTTTGGGAGCAAACAAATCCACGAGACCGGGCGAAAATTACGGTGCACCACTTTGACCGGTAACATGCAAGTACACTTGCTTACGCAATAATTCGAAAGGGGGGCGTGTCCTGGTTTCTATTGTGATTCGTTGTGTAACCGTGAAAAGAAAATGATAAAGACTTATTATGATGTAATAATGTGCCGGCAACGTTATGCAAACTGTTCTGAGATGAAACCCAGACATGAAAATATTTATGTAAGATCAATTTATCAGTTCATCTCGGTTTGTTACGTCATAGAGTTAAAAAGTAGCCCGCGTTATGCAAATTACTTTCGATGTTCGAAATTGAATTGTTGCGCAACAAGAAATTTTGCATTTCTGTTAAAATGGCGTTTTCGCTTTCGCAGTCACTTTGGCTTTTGAGCATAGCAAGTTCATTCAACACATGACTCGCGATTTTTATAACTTTACGTTGAAAAATATTGCCCTAACACTTTTTTGTACAACTGAATTTACAAGTACAAACAATTGCTTTAGTTTATTAAGTGATTCAATAAAGATTGTTTTGTCTAAAATCATAACTGCTAGTTTTTTGAACTGATGATGACAACAGCGATTGCTGCAATTGCTTCCAATAAAATGCATTCACTATAAAGTATTTCTATGCCAGTTTTCGTTTTAAATGAAACTACTGCTAAAGTTTGTTTCGCATTTTCTTCGATTCTATCCACCATTCGTTTAGCTATAACTTTTCGCTTTTTCAATTATACCACAACTTTCCTACAAGTAAAAAAACACACATATCCTCACCTTGTCCGCTTGCCGCAAACAATCTATTCGACGTATCTTCCCCTTCTGGTCCGGATTAGAAAGAATACAGCAGACGGATTTTTTCCCGGTGATGGTCAACACAAAGTCTTCTCTATATTCCGGTCTAATGTCTTTCCGTAGTTTGGCGAGGAGACGCGAAGCCCATTTCTGCTTCACTTCGGCTTTTTCGCGAAGTAACTCCTCCTTCACTGCTCGCTCCTCCGTAGGGCTCATCCGTTTCTCGTGCTTCTTGAAGTATTTTCGCTTTCTCGCTTGCAGGTTGAACCAGGTGTAGGCGAAACTTTTCACGTGCGGCATCAAAGCCTCGATGAAAGGGTGAAACTCGTCCTAAAATTAGAAAAAAAAATCAAATCAAATCGTTTTAATGGCAGTGCAGAGCCGGCTAAATAAAGAGATCCCGGGCAAAACTTCACCATGAAATCCCGGGCAAAAATAGCCGAACATAACTTTTTCTGGGTGCCGCTAAGTGTTGTCGGAAAGCGTGTTAGAAGATACAGCGGACAGCGATTATTTCACGGGGTTTGAACCTGGGACGACCCCATGGGTAAGGCGCCTCAGACCATTCGACCAAGTGCTCGCCGTGGTTTATGATACAACTTTGTCCTTGGCGCCTCTGAGCGAGTGTTAAAAACATGGGTTTGAAAGTTCAGAGAAGGGAAACGACGCTTGGCTGTAAACGTGGTTCGCATTGACTTAAGTATTTAGATCCGCTTCGTTAAAACGTTTCGTTTTTCTACCGTGGATCGTAACAAGTGCAAACCGCCTTTTAACAATCCTTAATATTTCCACCACTATCACTGTTTGCCTGTAAGAGGTGAAATACCGAGTAAACGTCGGCCTTCCAAGCAGGTATGTACAGGAAGATGTCGGTCAAAAACAATCCGGTCTTCGCTGGGATTCGAACCCACGACAGCAGTCCATCGACATGCTAATAGTTGGTTAGCGTAAGCAGATAACGCAAGTATTAACGGGGGTACAGTATAATTCGATAAGGTTTTTTTTTGTTGTACTCTGATCACCTAACGTGGGTTATAATTAGAGGTAAAATTTTCTTCCGAAAATCGCTTTTTTGTTTGGCAAATTCCACGCCACTTTGCAACATGAAAACGAAAAAACCGATAAAACCGGTTTGATCGACAGCTACCTGGATAGAGCAGAAGGAATACGGGGGCGTGTCGTAAGCCAACATTGCCTGGGCAGTGGATGGGCAAATCCCAGGTGCTGTGTTGGCCGCAGTTTGGTGGCGGTGTCGGGGGTAGGGAAACGCATGAGATGAAGTGTTGAAGGCATCAGAAGTCAAACGGCCTGGACGGAAGTTACTGCTGCCCTGCATCGCACCGTAACCAGCATGTTTCTCTAGACCCGGATCTCCATACTGCCCCGCACCGGACACAAACGCCGCTGGGTTGGAGAGGAACTGCGGGTAACGTTGGGCGGCGGCTGCGGCAGCTACAGCGGCCACGTTGAAGTTATCTGGGTTCGCCGCGGAAGCAGCGACGCCCAAGTTTCCGACGATGTTGTGAAGGAATTGGG
>QXVZ01019749.1:0-38760 GCA_008931825.1 Phallusia fumigata | reverse complement strand
TGGTGCAATAACTAATGTTTTTTACCCTATAGCCCCAGCAGTTACCCCATAAACCCTCTAAAATGGGGCAAATTAATAAAAGATGTCTGAATTAGATGAAATATAGACAGTGTGTATAACATGTCATTATGGTGAATTTGTTGCTGTGTTTACCCTATAACCCTGGCAGTTAACTAGCCTTTTAAAGTTTGTAGGTTGGGTCATAGTTACTTATATTATTAGTTCTGTAATTCATTTTCGGTTTTCGAAAAAGTAGAGAAAAAATATCTGCTTCTGTTCTGTACATACATTATAGTGAACCACAATTTCCACAACTTTGCGTGCGTGGGGACCCATGCGTTTTTGCCTGCAGAAACAACCATGTTATAAAAAGCTTAAGTAACTATGGGACCCAATGCGAAATGACACAGTCAATATATATGCATTTTTAAATGAGGTAATAGTGTATATGGAATGGCAATATGGTGAAAGCCACCCTTCTAGTTTTTGTCTATGTTAAAAATCTGCGATAACTGGTACATTTGGTTTACATTTAGAATCTAGTTTTTTAAGAAGATATATTTCCAAAGTACACATTAAACATGTAAAACTAGTGAAAAACTTGAAACAACTCCCTCGAATCTTCTGTCATTTTAATAAAAGATGACAAGTTTTTTTATTTTCAGATTGCAGACCAGTCCACTGAGCTTGACAAACTAAGAATTGAAAAATCAAGTTTGACAAATGAACTTGCAAACTACAAAATGCAAGCGAACACTTTAGAAGCTAGGATGCAGGATTGTGAGACTAAGTTGCATGAAGCCAATTTAGAAGTATGCTTTTTAAGTTTTTGGACACAACCTGAATCCAAACTAGGCCCAATACTTTTTTTGTTAAACCCTTAAATATTTATGAATAAAAACAAATACCCTGTCTACTGGTTCATTGCTAAAACATGCCCAAAAAAGTTTTCTAAAAAAGATTAAAGCGCTATTGTTATTGTTAAGACGAATTGTTGTTGCACTAAACTGGTTAAAAGATCAATAGAACTGAGATTACTATTTAATTCCATTAAAAACAAAACNTAAGTTAAAGCCCCCTGCATCAAACAAAATACCCACAATAGTTTTGACATGCAGACCCAATTTGTTTGTTCATTTCAGAAAGCATCTGTAGCAGAACAACTGGAATTACTAAAACTTTCAACAGAAGGCAAAGAAAAAGATTTACGCTACGAAGTATGTCACTAACATAAAGTCCAAAAATCTAATGTAGTGGTGCAAAACAGAATTATAGATACAACTTTGAGTGTTTCCATCTACTCTTATGAAGCCTTCTAAACTTTGAAATAAATTGAAATTTTGTTGTTATTAAGTTTTTGTTTGTTTAGTTAAATGAAATGACAATGAAGCTCAATGCTGCCTCGGGTGACAGCAGTGAGTCACAAAAGAAGTGCAAGAGTTTACAAGAAAAGGTAATGGTTTGGTATAGTAACCTAAATTGATAGATAAGTATAAAAGCGGTTGATGATGTGTGATAGTTTTAAAAAAAATAATTTTATGTGCAGTAAATCAATTTAGGTAAGGTCCTTGGAGGACAAACTGAAAACAGTGCAGAAGGAGAATAAGGAGTTATTCAACAGTTTATCCGACAAGGAGAAAACTTCACACAAAAATGAAATTGACCTCACTAAAACAAAAGAAGAAATGAAACGACTGTTTGATGATGTAAGTAATTAAACTATTGTTGCATGATTGTTTATTTAAAAAGTTATCCATAAAGTACAGTAGACACAGCTCATTTAAATTATGTTGCAATTGGTAAATAAATTCGTAGCAACACAACTACACAGAGATACTCACTTTCAATCCTGTTATCCGAATGCTTGAGGAAAAACATCACCTATATTCACCATTTTTTCATTTTTTGTTATAGTGCACACAATTTTTTGAAAAGCTGCACACAACTAACAAGGCTGTTCCTATAGATTTAAAAGCTTTGCTAAAAGTCAAAATTGAAAACATAAACCTACATTACTTATGACACATAACGAAAAAATACAGGAACAACCGTTACACACTTTTACCACTTGTGACTTTTGCATCTAAATCCTCACAGTTCATTTAGTTTAACAATCAAAAGTCAACAACTCTGAAACAAAACTTCCACCTGCAAAAAGTGACAACCTTACTTGACATCCAATAAATCAGTTTTCCAACCTTCCGTAGCAAATCATTTGTCATGTGGCTTATGCTGTAAAAACATCACAACCCTTCTATTGTCATGCTCAGTCAAACAATCCCTGGCTTGATCAAGGACTCTTGTCCCTACGAGTGAATGAAAAGGGGTTGGATGCTTTCATTTTCACTTTTCCCTCTTTCCCTTTCATTGTTTTTTGCACTTGTAAACCTCTTGAGGTGCGAGTTGTATTTTTTGTCTCCACTCTCTCTCTGTGGCTACTGGAAAAATGCTTTCTCAAATTCAAACTGATTTTTTTTATCTCTCACATTGTGTGAATGTGTTTTTATGATGTTTGTATGTCTGGGATTGGTATCTGGCATTTGTGTGTGATAATGATTTGCCAGACGTAGTATGCAATAGTGAGCTAGGTTCAGATGAATTGCATTTGAAAATTTTGTAAGGAACAGTTTGACCAATTTGCATTTCTTAAATGAAAAAATTAAAACACAGTTTCAAGTTGTAATTGGTTAGGCGTTGTGGTGTTTTATGTAGGGAATGATGTGTAAAATGGTTTTGGTGATCTCAGAAATAAATAATAAATGTGGTAACTTAAAATTAAGCTGTCTTAGTTAATGTTTTTTTGTCGTAGGCTAATAAAACTTTTACAATTCTAAATCTTTCTGTATAAGGTTTAGTTGTTGTATATCAGCACAATATATACATAGGTTATTGTTGGTAGGCTGATATGCGTTTTATCCACATGCCTGCGTAAATTTGGACAGAAAGCTAAGGAAGGCCTACCACACAGTGGTTACTAAATTACATTGGATATAAAAAGATCAAAGACTACAATTGAAGTGGCATAATAACAACGTTTGTTTACCTAAAGGCCAGCACAAGTTATTTTTGCATGTTTGTGTTAATTGTTGGTTGTTAGCATGCGACTTGTGACTGAAAACATGTCTTACCTTGATGACAACACAGAAGCTGAACTGCTTCTTAAAATTCGACAGATGCAGTATCAGGTATATGAATTTTTCTATTCTACAACTTTGTTGAATAAATGTTTACATTAGGATTATCTAAAAAAATACTTCATGTTAAAGTATTGTAGTTAAAATATTGTATTTTTTTTGTTCACAAATGTAGGTCATTTTTGCAATAAAGCCCAGAGAATTAAGTCCTTTACATTATCTGGTCATTTTGGTTTTGTAGCCTATAAAATATCATAAAACACTTCAAAATTAGAATTGATTGTGATTAATTTGTATTGTTGCTGGATAAAATTAGAATGACATCACATATTGTATTTGCATGCCGAAAGTTGGTGTATTTGGACTTTTTTATGCATTGTACTTTCACTGCCTGAAAAATCCTTTTTATCTCTTTTCTCTTTTCCCATTCCACTAAATCTTCAAAACAAAGCCCCACAGAAACAAAGCAACCTTCATGTTATGATAACAAACACCCTATTCAACTTTGATGTATCTTGGCCACAAGGCAGACTGAAAAGACCGTACCATTGTTACAACCAGGACGGACCCATGTTATGTTTTTATTGTGGCCACCACAGCTCATTCATGCCACAAACAGCCAATAAGAACCCTTATCTTACCGGCTAACTCATAGTAACGGCTTAAGGAGGCAATTTTGAAACTGGTTTCTGCTGGTAGTGGGGTTCAGTGGTTTATTTGTTATCTGTAATTAGTAATATAACTTAGTACAACATAAAGTGGCATTTAATGTTGTGACTATGAGTTTGATTGTTGAAGTTTAGTTTTAAAATGATCAGTGCTTTAATAAGACAGTTTTAATATTTAAAGAGTGTTTTAGGAATACAAGACATGGACTTGAAAAGTATCTTAATTAAAAACATAACTGCCAGAGAACTTTTATATCGTGAATACATTGTATTTCAAACGTTTTAACAATCACTGTGCATGATAACAAAAGCCTAAAACCATATGTTACATACACAAGTAAGAAGTCCACGGTATACAAGTTCTCTGGTGATAAAGTTTTTAATTAGGAGTTATTTAAAAGCCTAATGGAACAATATTGTTTAAATTTTGAATGTTTGACTTTTAGGATGAAGCTTAAGCCATTTAAGTTAGGTATTTTTTATAAATGGTTACCGAAGTTTTGAACGCAGGGCCAAAATTTATGTGTATTGTTGGTAGACTAAAGTTTGTGAAGAACTAGATTATAAACAGAAATGATATTTGTAGCCTAAAATGTTTTCAGGTCCATGGGTATTTTGTACACACTTTTGCATAGACAAACCTTCTAAAACTTTATGGATGGCAAAGTATTTGATTAAATTGTCTGCCAAAAATCTGTATGAATAGTGTCCAAACTTAAAAGAAGTAATGTCCCAGACTAGGGATCTGACTATGGATGAATTTACCAGTGAGATTGATGACACTGACCAATCACAAGAGAGTAAAATTGTTAGATCGGATTCTCCAGTGAAGAAATTGTCAAAAGATAGGAGCTTCCGTCCAATATTTTACAGCCATCGCACACTTAGTATGGATTCCAAATATCCTTCATTATCTGGCCAACAGGTTTAAATATCTGAAATTTAAAAATAACATTTTTTGGTTGAAAAAGTTTGATCTGATGGATGTTTGTATGTTTCACAACAATGATCAGCAACTCAAAAATAGAACTACATGTCTCATTGATTTTTACACTTTTTTTATGTCTGCATGATTTTTTGTGAGAAAATTGATGTATGACTCAATTTATGGTGTATTGGTGAACACTGCATTGCTTCTTTTAATGCTTGTTGCAGCAAACCCCACTAAACATCATATCAAACTAGCAGAGCTTCATACAAGTGCACACATAAATTATAAATGGTTTACAGTAATGTTTTGACATACCTGTCACTCCATGTTACAAAGTTAAATAACGTCCAGTTTTTATGACAAATATATAGCAAATATTCTGTTGGAACCTTATACTGCATACTTTACTTAGAAACGGACAGTAACCTGGGAGGTTTGTGTATTTTTCAAATAGTTTTGTTCATATTTTTTTGTAGATTGCTCGCCGTGACAAATCCATTAAACAGCTTGAGAAGGAGAAAGAAACGAATTTGCAAAGCAATAAGGATCTTAAGGATGAAAACGGAAAATTGCAAGCTAGAATGCAGGTAATGCTTTTAAAAACCAAAGTTTAACACTTATAAATGTAAAAATGATTCATTATGTTTCAGTTGTGAGTATAAAACACAAAAACAACATATTAGGAGAAAGCAGTTTTAGTTATGTTTTTGGAAAAAAAATATGTTGTCCCTTTGCCATTAGCTTTTAATTTATCCTATTGGTCCTTGCTTTTAAATTGTGAAATAAATTTTGTTTTTTTATGACTTCAGGCTCATGAAATTACCTCCCAGAGTGAACAGGAAGTTTTATGCAGCGAAGTTGCGCGGAAAGAAGAAGCAATCAACCGTTACAAACTTAAATATATGAACTTGGAAGATAAGGCCCAGCAGTATGGTGATAAAGTAAGTTGCTTCTTAGCAAAACAACGGTTAAAGACTGTAGTCTGTTGATATTGTTTGAATTGGCATGCAATAAAAGGCGAAAGATATATGTATGAGAAACATCTTCCTGACTGATTTTGTTAAACCTAACGATTTCATTTTTTTAGTTTCTATATTTTGTTCTGTTGAATAACTTTAGATCTTATATGTTTACCTTTGTTCACATGTTTATATCTTTTTTAAAGTAATTTATCAAAATTAAACTGGGTTGTGCTTCCAACAAACCTGTCATCAACTTGTTTGCTTTTAATGCTAACAAACTTCGTCTCAAGGTTGATCTTCTGGAAAAAACAAACAACCAGCTCCGACAGCAACATACCACTGCTCTTCGTGAAATGGAGGCCAAAGAGTCTATGATTAAACAACTTCAAAACCGATTATCGGACATACAGAAAATGCATTCTGATTCCGCTGAAGGGGTTAGTGCTGACATAATCTGATACATTTTTTTGGGCTTATTTAGCCCAGTAAGCAAACAAAAGTTCTCAAAAATGTCTTGTACTGGCCTTGTCTGTCGTGTGATTTGAACTTATTAGTCAGTGGTTCCCGAGTTGGGTCCGGGAAACAGTTTATGAGAATTTGCAAGACAACGATTATTATAAACTTAGCAGAGCCTGTGCTAGACTTTTCAAGCCTTTGCTTTAATTAATATTTCTTGTAGGCTTATGAAGCAGTTTAAAAACAACCAGCAAACTTAAATGGCTGCTTGATCCTGGCCAGGGTCTTAGTCTATTGGACAAATCTGACCAAATTGGTTCTGCTTTATAGAATGTTTTTACTGAATAGTTGTTTTGTTTTTTAACCACGCGTAAAGTTTAGCTTATTAAATGTAGTAAAATAAAGTTGTTAATAAACAACTCTTGCTGACAAAACTTTGGCCTTTACTGCTGCTCTGTTTTATAAAAACCTCCCCAAGACAAATTTTTAATGTTTCAGTTGGCTCATCAGAAGGACATTTCTGAACACATGAGGAAAGAAACAAATCGGTTACAGGAACAAGTTCGACTTGCTGATCAATCCATTGCAGTTCGAGATGAACAGAATGAAAAACTTAAAGAGGACATAGGTAATTCTGGACTATACCATATGGAGTCTCAGTATGGTCCCCGTGTAGCAATTTAATTCATGTGAAATTCTATTCAAAAAACTGACCATATTAAAACTATTTTGAAATAGCCATTGGCAGTTTTACTTGGCAAACCAAATAGTCGGTATACATAATTGTATCACTGAATAGCACTAAAGTAGGCTGTGTAATGCACTGGTTTCATTAGAATTTTTGTTTTAGCAATGCTGCAGTCTCAACAAAAAGAATTGTTGAAACGCTTGGCAAGTCGTGATGATATGTTGCATAAAGTAACAATTGAAGCCACAAAACTGAAGGAGAAATACAGACTTGCCAGCTCACAGGTAATTTACTTTTTAGCAAAACTTGACGTTTTTACATGTAAGAATAAACAACATTTATTTAAAACAAAATCTTGCCATTGATTAGGGATGGGCCAAAACTGCAAGTATTCTGTTTGGGCAAGCAACGAGCATCTCACGTTAACGCTCGGTGCTCGGTCGAGCACGCTCTGTGTATTGTTACGTCACAAACATTTTCATTTACAATGTAGTTTTTTACGTTTTTCAAGGTCCATTATCTAGCCACCAGGGCCGTATTTAAGCTCTAGAGGTCCCTTCTGCATAACATGGGAGGCAAGCCAACGCTAAGTGAAACACTCCTTTTTTGAGTAACAACCGCAGCACACGAAGACTCTGACGCTAAGAAATATGCCCACACTCTAAAAACACAAGACTACTATGTACAACCTATTTGTTGTACATGTTTATTAACAAAACAAAGTAACACACGTTTGATTGTGATGTTAACAAACCCGTTTGTCACTTGCCCATTACAATATTGTGCAATAAGCTAGTAATCAATTCGTAGAGCGGTTTCGCAGTAATTAAGTAGTTTTAAGTTTAGAATAAATTTCAATTTTTGTCTAATGCTCGGCCTAATTCATGCGACTGCTCGGCCGAGCGCTGAGCATCAAAAATTGTGATGCTCGGTACCAAGTACTCGGGTTCTGGCTCGGTTCGGCCCATCCCTACCATTGATGTAAAATTATTTTTAAAACATAAATGATCATAATTTTGAAAAAATTGTGTTTTTTGAAACCTACAATGTATGAGTAAAATTGAAATTTTTAAATATTGGAATATTTTTTCAAAAATTTGTTCTATTCAAAATTTGTACAGATAAACTCGAACTGCTTTTCAAGCTAATATGTGGGTAATATGCTTTACCACACAAAACATTAGGCAAGTGCAGACACTTCACGATGGCTCTGAATATCGAGTCATTGGCACTTACCATGCAATTAAATGGGATTGTCCAATCAAAATTGTTTTGCATATTTTTACAGAGCGGACAAAGCAATGAGACGATACGAATGCTGGAAGACGAACTTGCCAAAACAAGAGTGGATTTAAGTGAAACAAATCGGATCAGTGATGAAGAGGTAATGGCCAATAACTGCCACCAGGTGTTTATCATCCAGTTTCTTGTCCTAAGAGCCCAATTTTAAAACATTTAGGGTTAAAACAAAATGCCAGTGTTCTGAGCATCAACTGTTGTTAATACTTGTCGCTCATGATCAACCAAGTGGGTATTGTGACATCACAGATATATGATATAACAACAAATTGGTAGTTATGTTTTTGTGCTTCAAAAACTTGCTCTTGTAGAAAGGTACCTTTGTTTGACAATTTCGACAAAAATATGGAAAAAGTTTTTTAAGATTCTCGCTTCGCAACTCAGACTTTGTTTGAACATTTGCTCACCATTTTAAGATGATCAGCAGATTCCACCAATCCAAAGTTATACTAGTCTTAATTGTTTGTCAGGGGGCATCAAATATGCATGAAAGTGAATGATATAAGATCTAGAATCTTAAAATGATTTGCCTTTGAATTTAACTGTTTCAGATGATCCAGTCGAAAAGGCGAATGGCAGATTTGGAATCAGATGTTTCAGAGCAACAACAACGTTACCAGGCTTGTTACCAACATCTTCTCCAGCAAGAAGCAGAGGTTGCGAAGATGAAGGAAGAAATGGAAAAACAAAACGAAAAGATGCAAGCAAGCGCCAAGGAGCTAAGCCAGTAAGTGTTGCTCTATTTTAAGTCATTTTGAAACCAAACTTTAATTAAATAGGATTTATTAAAATTACATGTCTAGAGCCAAATGCTATGCTTGTACCAAAAATTTATCTCTTAAATCTAACTATTCCTTGTTTTGAAGACTAAGAGCCTACAAGCACAAAACTGAACTTAATGTTGCTGTATTGACTGAAAAGCATCGAACAGCGCAAGACGAGGTTTGTGAAAAAATTTTTATGCATTTGGTGCACTTGTTCAGAATTTTTTTAACAAACCCTTGAGCATTTCCCCCTGCACAACAACTGCTGCTGCCTAATTGGATCTTTGTAACCTAGGCCTCATGGCCACTTGCTTATATGGCACAATTTTTCATGCTAACTTGTGTTCAATAAATGGCATGCAGCTACTACTTTTGACTTGACATTAAACTGCCTCTTGGCCCCCTTTATATTATCTTTGTCAGGGCATAACACACTTGTTTACAATATTTTGTGGTAGTATTTTCACCATTTGCATTTTCATTTCAGGTATCACATAGAGACCAAAAGTTAATGAATCTCAACACTGAGCTGAAAACTGTGATGGAAAAATACAAGGGAACAAATGAAGAGAATGAGATGCATGTGGAAGAAATAGAGCGGTTAAACTCGAAGATTAAGCAACTTTCATCTGATCTAAAAAACTCCAGAGAGAAAATTGAAACTCTTGATATTCAGGTGTGGGAACGAAAAATGTGTCATTGCGGTAATGTATTTGATATGATAAATGTACAGCGGTTCAAGTTTGTTGTTTTTTGCACAAAAATTAAAAAGGGAGGTTGAAAAAAATTTTCCAAACTTTACATTCTTACTTATATTTTGCCTCTTTAGCTTAAGCAGGAGAAATCAACATCACAAGAACTGAAGCAGAAACTTGACTCATCAGAACAGGAACAACGAATTAACTCAAAATCCTGCGAACATCTTCAACGTGAACTTGACACATTGCGAGATCACACAAGATCTGACATGGCTACTATAAACCAGGAAACTGAACGGTTGGTTGTGGCCTGTGTTGTTTATTTTTTGTGACCTAAATTAAACAAAACAAATAACATTACACTCCAATGGTTAAAGTGATGTCTGTCGAGTTTCTCAGGATAAAACAAAAGGCTAAGGCAGAATGTGAAAACATAAAGATTACAATTTAGAGAGCACCAATCATTTAACCATCCATTATTGCACGCATTTTTTAATGAATATATATTTTGGAACTGGTAACAATCCAGTTTACTCACGTCAGTTGAAGCAAAGTTTCTTGCTCAAACAAACCTAAGAAGACATTTGTACCAAAAAACCTTAAATCTACCACTTGCCCTATCCTTTGCTCAAATGGGAGGGGAGTCTGTTCGTCTAGGATGTAAGCATCATACATTTTTAGCGGCATCCAGTTTTTTGATGTAATTGGTGATTATTTTCAATAAAAAGTACTTTCCTTGATGTTATAAGTTTTTGTTTGCTGTTTTACATTGCAGACTACGTCAAGCGTTAAACAAATCACAAGTTGACTTTAAAGATGCAAAGTTTGAAATGGATGCAGGCAAAAAACATATTTCAAGATTACAAGTGGAACTTGATAAATCTGTTAAAGAACAGCAAGAATTGTTAAATGAAGTATGATGCGTTTGTTTCTTACATTTTTAGTGGATGAATTCATAAATATATTATGCCTGAAATGCAGTGCCCTTGAGATACCTGCCATTTTGTAAAAACCCGAATAGCGGGAAATTTTTATTTATGTTTTGAGTTCACTACCCCTGTCAATGAAATTTTACTGAAAGTGTTTAATTTGGTTGGTAGAGTGAATAGGTCATAACTTTCAGATTGTATACTGAGTTATTATTATTAAACCATGTTGATATTATTGACCCAAGCAAAGCTTCCCAATAAAGGCTGTAAATGAACAGTTCCTTAAAACTAAGCATTTATTATTTTTCTTTTTAGCTAAATAAGTGTGAAGATAACCTTCAGGCTCAGTTGGATGAAATTGCCTCCTTGAAACGACACAAGTTACAATCAAGCGAGGAGTTAACTGCAGTAAAATCAGTAATGGACCAAACTTCACTCGAACTTAACCTGGTAATAAATGGAGCTGTTTTAAAAAAATGCTTGTTTTTCTTTTTATTACAGCTGGCGGAACAATGTTTCAGCAAAGGCTTACAATTTGCAACAGTTTTCACTCAAGAGTGTCTGGAATCAATATATGCTTTTGAGTTCCCAATCTATGCAACTGTTGCTTCATTAGAAAATAAATAAATTGTAGGATGTTTTTAATTTTGAAAGTTTGGCATAATGCCACTTAAGTTTGCAGCCACTCTTTAGTGAAAACTGTTGCACAACCACTTAGTTATCACAATGTAAATCAGCACTAATAAATAGAATGTTTTTTTTTTCCTTTTTTAAGACTCGTCAGAAGTACGAGGAAAGCATTGGAAGACTCAATGAAACACAAAACCAACTGCAGACTATTGAAAATCAATTGGAAATTGTAAAAGCTGAGGTGAATAGACATTTAATCATTCTACAAAATTCAACTACAATTTGCTGTGGTAAAAAATTGACACATGTTTCTGCAGGTTAACGAAAAAGATGAACTAATTGCAAACCTAAACACTGAGCTGGAAAAATCACATGACCAATGTGAAGAAAGAGGACAACAGGTAAAAATATACCAACAATATGTCCTGCTCTTCTTACTTTGTTGCTCACTATTCTATTTAAATCTTTTTGAAATTGCCAATACCAAAGAAAAAGAATGTCATAATAGTACCATGATATGAATAGATTCTAGGGATAGTTAAGCAATTGATGACTATCAAATGTTACTTTTGCTATCTAGCATACAGTCACCAATATGTAAAAGCAGGTTTCCTGTTTTGAATCACAACTATAAAAACATGATTTTATTACTCTGTGATTTAGATATCCACTTGTGAAGATGTGATTGAACAACTGACCCACGAGCTGCAACGATCACAAGATGACAATAAAATTAACAAACATAGAGTTGAAACAATGCGAGATGAAAATGATATCATTAAACAAAGATTGCTTGAGAAACAACAGGAAGTATGATATTTGTGTTTCATCCACCTACATTTTTTTGCAACCAAAAAACGTATGTCTAATGAAGAAAACCCCTGGTCATAGAGTATTAAATATTTTATTCGAAGCTGTAACTTAATATGTTTATCTGGAGCTTTTTCTATTTGTAACTATAGGAAAGAAAGAAAGCAGGGCTCTGAACAAATTGAGTTAAGCAGATTAAAAGGTTTGCAAATTTTTTGTAACAGTTTTGTGTTGTTAAATTTTAGATTGCACAACACCAAGATGTCATACACAAGTTCAAATCGGATTGGGACCAATTCCAAACAACTCATTCCCATAGTAATGACGATTTCAATGAGAGGCAGGAACACATATTAAGGTAGTTTTACCAAAAAATTTAAATCCCAATGCGACACTTTCCTTTTGCTGGTATATAAAATCCTAACAATAAAGAATTTAAGATCTTAGAGATTCAAATCTGAATGTGCCTTTTATGAGATGATGGTATTTGAAAAAAACTGGATTGGGGCAAAACAACAACTACAAATTATCAGCAGTAAACTGATTTTTAGGTGTTTTACAACAAACTTGCTTTATAACTAGGTTAGAGAGAGAGTTGGCCCAACTCCGCGGTCACATCGGCGATAAACAACACCAGGTGGAAGAATCGAAGAAACTTCTTCATGAGATGAGAAGTCAGTTAAGTGAGATGGAACTAGGAAAGAGGGATATGGAAAATGAGGTGAATGAAAACAATCTGTAAAGTACTGGATTTTTATGACTTTTTGCTTATGAATCCTGGTGATTGCATAAAAATTGCATAACAGCTGGCGGAATGAGAATGTGAAGCTCACCACATTATTTTTTGTTAATTATGAACACAGAATAAATAGATAATTGACAAGTTTTTCTGTGATTCCAAGTAACTTCTTGTGATTCCAAGGAACTCATCAAACCTGACATACAGATCTCTGATTAGTAGGGGCCCAGTAGTTATGTGAATTCACATGCTTTTTTTCCACTTTCTAACTTAACATGGAGGTTTTGATGTAGAAGTACCTCTGTCTAGGTAGCAACCACCTCATTTTATCACTGCTGGTGCATATGCTATTGCAGAAAGGTTTAATTAACAAAACACATCAGTGTTATTCACTTATTTAACTTCACAAATATGTGCTTGTTCAGGTAAAAGATTTGGAGAAGGAGTTAATTGGTGCACAGAAGAAGTTGGATGAATGTGACGCTCGACAACTAGTAGCTGTGGAACAGGAGAAAGCTAAAGTTGCATCGATTTCACGACAACTAGAGTTTGAACAGCATTCAAACGATGGACTAAAAGATGTAAGTGCTTGTTTTTGAAGTAAAAATTGAAATGCAAAGTTATAAATTGGTGCCGACTTGACATATTTCACCAAAACTCACATGTTCTGTTGAAGAGAATACTTTTCACTTGTCCCACCTGTAATTCTTTACACGCCTCTCAAATTAAGACCCCTTGCAATAGACTCACAACTTTTAAACTCGAGCCTATCGCAACTGTTGAATATTCTTGCATTTGAATTCAGGAAATTAACCAGCGTGACATGCTGCTGAATAAGCTGAAGACCGACTTAACAAACTGTCATGAAAACATAGCAAGCAAAACTGAGGAGGTTGAACAACTGGAGGGAACTTGCAACCAACTACAGGTGAACTGTAAAACTGTGCATTGAGATTTATATGATAATCAGGCTAAAAATTCAGATTTTCTCACAACACAAACAGTCAAAAAATTTCCCCAAAACAGGACTGATTACTCGGGAAGGAACTTCCCCATTTCTCCACTTTTTTCCGCTATGATGACAATCCTGTTAAGTCGGTCAACATGTCTACTGTAGGGCAAATAGCAGAATGAAGTGTGGTCCTTAGTGTTATTCATATGACATAAAAACAGTGTGAAATGTGGTAAGATCAAATGTTTGAAAACAAACCAAAATTTAAGCATCTGTATTTTGAATTTATGTGACTCTGCTTTAAACAGGTTTACATTATTTTGTTGAAAAAAAATTTGATTTAACAGATTGAATTGGACCGAGCTGTAAGAAGCCGTACTGAGTCAGAAGCTAAGAAGCTGGAAGTTTGTGAGCAGATTGAAGAGTTATCTCAAACTTTGGAAGAAACAAGAAAGCATTACAGGGAATGTGCTCAGGAGGTAAAAGTGTTGTATAACTACAAGTAGTTGGGGATGTACTACTCGGGACATTGTTTTTCTGCCACTTTCTACAAGTTTTCCATCATATTTACCCAATAAAGAAACAAAGAAATCGTAGCCTTTATAACCAAAGTTTTGAGTTTGACTGAGCTCTGAGAATTCTAACACTCAATACTAAAGAGCAAGTTCAGCATATTGTGACACCAGGGTCTATGTAATCTTAGTACAACAAAATTTTCCACATACATATTTATCATATTTTACATGCAGCTTGCCCACTTTGAGGAGAAAGTTATGTTAAAGGAACAAAATCTGACAACCACTCAACAGGAGTTAAGTGACAAAGTGACCGAACTTGCACGATCTGAGCAACTTAACAAGAGATTGCAGGTAAGTGCAACACTTGACATGAATATGCCTGAAACTTCCTCAACATTGCACTTATAATAAAGCTATAATGTTTAGTTTGCTTGTGGAATGTTAGGGCAATCAGAACAGATTTGATATTATTACATGAAATCCAAATAAGTGTGCCTAAATTTGGAAATTCTGTCTACTTGACTTTGATTTTGATTGAAATGGAGGTTTTAACTTCTAAATTAAATATAATTTTTAGCTTAAGGCAAAGCAGTAAATGACAAAACAACTGTCTGCTTACCATATAAAATATAATGTATAGTTTCCTTCAACTAAATTTGTAGTGATGGAACTTTAAATTAGAATATTTTCAACTTTTTAGGCAGAGTTAAAGCAATTTAAAGAACGATGTGCCTCATCTGAAGATGAATTGTCAGACCAAAGCAGAACCATAAGTAAACAAAGGTAAACTTCCAGTTTTCAATGTTGTGATATATTAGAACAGAACCTCAAAGTGATGTGTCATAAAATACCAAGGACATATTTTAAAAAAAAGATTTTTTTGAAAGTTTGATTTACAGTTGTGTGATGTATTGAACGGTATGACAGTTTGGTGTATGCATAATCCAAAAATGTTTCCTTTGTGTATTAGATGTGAGCTTGAGGATTGGAAACAACAGTTTAAACATCAGGAAGGAGTTTGTATGAGACACCAGGAGGCGGCAAAGAGCACTAGTAATGAATTGGCTGATTTGAAAGCCCAAAGTCGATCATTAGAAAATGAGGTAACTCTTTTGCAATATGCCAAAATTTTAAAATAAACACATGAAAAACACCTTAAAAATCTTTGCACCAAGTTTCAAATTGAAAATGTTTAGCTGTACTTTTAAAATCTAAACAATCAACATCTCTTGTGTTATGCTAGTAAGGAAATTAAATAAAATGTTAAAAAATTTGTTCAATTAAAAAAGTTATAATATTCCAAATCTACGAGTTAACAGCTTTAAAAGGGGTTCCAAATTGGTGGCAGGTGTAGGATTTTAGTATGTTTTCAAACAAAACTGTATGCCAACATTTGCTGCCTTCAACAAAACCATGCAATTGAACCCCTGATTTTCAAAAACATTTTATCCTTTAATTGATCTGGGAAAACTGAAAATAAAACAAGGAACTTAAAATTGTTCACAGCTAAAGCGATGTCAGGATCGTCTTCAAAATGTGGAGCGAGACCTTGAAACTGAGAGAAGTCGTCACTCTGAGGCTCGGGACGAAATTGTGAAACTCAACAATCAGTCTCTCAATCTTAATTCAACTAATGAGCAGCTAGAAAAGCACAGAAATGATTTGCAAGGCGAGGTATGCTGAGTTTCACTTTCACAAGAGTTGGCTTGATTCATTTTAGTTCATCTAAGGCAGGGGTGTTCAACTCAAACAGGCTGATGTGCCAGTTTTTATCTTGTAGCTTATTCATGTGCTACATGTTGGACACTCCTGATCTAAGCCAGCAGTGAATAACCTTTAACTCTAGAATGGCATGCGGCTCTTTAATCCTTTTTTCTTGATCCCATGACCCAAGAAACACCATGACGCATTTCTGCAGTGCAATGATGATTGTGACATACCACAATATTAATTTTCCAAACTAATGCTCTGTGAGTGTAAAATGGAAGAAAATGAGTTTTAAACATTGGTTAGCTTCAATTTAGTAATCAAAAAGGATTGGTGACTCCGATGAGAAAATTATTTGGTGAAAATTGGACCAAAGACATACGTTAATGCTAAAAGTTGCCAATCTTCGATCTAAGGAGTCAGAAAACGTTTAAAAGCCCATGCACTTCTGCTTGTTTTTGGGGGGCTTTTTTTACGCTGGTATGTAGAATAAAAGTAAAGAATGGACATGTGGCCTGCAAATGTTGTTCACTTTCAGCAACGTTAAGTATTTGTAACAATCTCAAACTCTGATCGGCCTTTCACTTCATGTATAGTCAGCTTAACGGATAAGCTGTCAGCAAAGGGGCAAAAGAAAAGAACTGTCCAAACGCACACAGGCAGCCTTTGCTGCAAGACGGTCAGACCCCGAGCGACATGGGACCAGCCTACCTGTGGAAAGAGGTTCCTCGTCAACTACATACATGAGGTTGCCTCATATCCAATTCAGTCGAACTGTTTGCTCCATTATTCATAGAATTTAAATCCTAAATTTGTGACAACTTTTCACATCCCAGTACTTCGCTAAATGCAGCTCAAGTTCCTTCTCATAAAAACACAAAAGGAAAAATTGAATGAAATCACCAACCTTACATCACAAAACCATTGGGTTTATAAAGTTTTTTTTTTCAGATGTCCAAAATAAGTTGTGATTAGACATGCTGACTAATTGACTTTTGTTGCTGACTTTCAGATAAAAAACAGTCAAAGTCAGATTTCTAAGCTTGAAGATTCTCACAGCGAGGTACAAAAAGAAATCCGTGTGGCTCGGGATGAAGTAAACAAACTTAAAGATGAGGTTGCTGAGAAAGAAAGACACCTTGTGAATGCACAAAATCAGGAAAGACTCCGATTGAAAGAGGTAAATACAAATTTTAACCTAAAAATTTTATGTAAAAAGCTTTTTTGTGTAGATAATATAGAGGGATGAAACATCATGAGCTAAATAGTGGCATCATCTGTCTTTTCAATGAAAAATTTCACAAATGAATTATAAATCTGGTCATTGCCAGGCACACATATTTACTTTGCAGTGTTCTTTCCAAATACTTTCACTGAAGGTCTTCTTGATAGCAATTATGTCACTAAGTTGAGTAATTATTTGCCATCAAGGAATGCAACTGGCAAAAGCTTTAATTGATAAAACCTTAGTGATTACTATGTTTTGTCTGGTTTATTATGGTATTCCAAGTTGTGTTAGATAGGTGTTTACCATTAGTTTTTCTTGTTAAACAATATTTGTACATTTTTATTGTTACTTTGTAACTGACCGTACAATTTTTTTTGACTTCTTGTGATTACTCTGTGCAGATTGAAAGATACGAAGAGAGTCTTGCGAATTTGCACCAGGACTTGGAGGCCAGTCAGCAACAATACAAAGAATGCCACAAACAGATGCTGGATGCTGTGCAGCGACAGAATGACCTCAAACTACAGGTAAATATGCGTTTTAACATCAATATTTGCAAGTGTCATAATCAGTGAAATGTTACCTGTTTTGTACCAATATTCTGACTTATCCTACAAGTATTCAATACACTGAATAAGGCACTGAAGTACTAACTAAAATACAGGTCCTCAATTTGTTTAAAAAATATAACTTTTGATATCATGCAGCTTTCTTCCATTGAGGGAACTCAACTTGAGTCGATTGACCAACTTGGACTTAGTACAAAGGAAAATGCAAACCTAAAAACGGAACTTCAAAAAGCTTGGCATGATAATCAAGCTATGGCTCAGGAGGTTAGTAGAATGTTTTAGCAGGAATCAAAAATTCATTTTTTTATTGTGGTAGAAATTTTTTGTTCAAAATATAATATTTAAAAAGTCACTGAAGACAGTTCCTTAGTTTAAACGTATCCCTCTAATTGATCTAATTGACAAATAAAACCAGCATGCTTTATGTAATTAGAAAAACTGCTTGTGATAGTGCAAATGTTACTTTGGATAATGAAGTGTTAAATTTCAAACAAATTTTTTTTGTAGTATTCAATTCTGTGTATGACTTGAACAAATACCATTTCTCTAGCAGTTTGTTTAAAACTTTTAATAGGAGACTTGATCTACATCTATACTCTCTTAGGCAAACTCTAAAGCAATTGTTTCTAAAACAAATCAAATATTTGTTTTACCTATTTTTTGGCTTTAAGTGAAGGATCCACTAATTTTATTACTGCTTTTTGTTCTGAATCCTTGACTGATGCTGTATTGCTCTAGCTTGGAGTTTATGAGGACAAACTTCGCAAGTTGAGAAGTGAATTTCGAAAAGTTCAAACACTCAATAAAGAGGCTGAAGATGAAGTTGTTAATTATGTAAACAAACTAGAGGTTAGTCAGCACTAAAATTAGTGTAGTCAGCACTCTCTAAATAATATATGTGGGAATAGAAGTGCAAATAGCCAATTTGTTTGACATAAAATTAGTTTATTATTTGAACGCTTGTCAGCCCTCTACCTCTATCAGTTACCTCCAAATGATAATTTTTAAAATGCTCAATAATCTAGTGGTTACTCTATCAGACTATAATAATGTAGGAGAGTGTCTTTTTGAATAGTACTCAACCCCTTCTGTTTACTGTTTGTTTGTAGGAAATGTCCCATGAACTAAATGAAACATCTGAAAAAAATCGTCTTGGCATAAGTGAGATTGCGAAGAAAGAAGAACAACTTGTTGTGCTGAAGGTAATTTTAGGTTCTTTTAAAACTTATTTTTCCTGAATGCTATAAGCCAATTTGTTTATTGTCAATTATTTTGTTGCCATGTGTGATTGTCGCTTCGTACATTTGTATGTGCTAATAATTGCATAGTAAAGGGATGTATGAATCTAACAGTTGAAACAATCAAACAAAACCTGTAAGTGATTAAATTTTGTTGATTACAGGTTGAACTTTCCTCATTACAAGGCAAGCACAAAAAAGTTGAGGAAGAGTTGGAACAGAATCGTAGAATTCTAGATGCAACTCAACACAAATTGGCTACAACCAACCTTCAGGTATTTACATGCAAAGTAGTTTGCAACATCTTACCTCAATTTTAAGGGGCTCTTGTCATGGGATGAGTATAGGATTTTAAGGTTTAAACCAAAACAGTCATTGATAATATAACTGTTTCAGAATAAATGTAAAAGGTTTCAATGAACCGATAGTATGCTATTTCAAGATACTGATAAAAGGACAAGACACTAAAGCGTTTTGTGCATGCAGATTGCAGGATGTTTGTGATTGTGTTATGTTTCATAAATGTAAAGCTCCATTTTACATTTCTTGATTTGGTAATGCTTAATTTGGGTAATTTTAATATTAGGCATAGGGAACAAGCTGAGGGGTTGTATGTTTTTGTATCTCGCTCTACCGATACTGTTTTTTTATTGTGCAGAATCAATAAATACATAAACTCCTGTATAGACTTTTGTTATGGACAATGACACATTGTGATGTTTCATTTCTTACTGAACATTAATTGCCTACAACAAAATAAAGTTGGACCATGTGTCTGGTCTAAAGCATTAGTCCTGTTGACTTATAAAAACGTTGATGTAAATAAGCATGAAGTATTTAAACTTATAAGCAAACAATTGGGTTTAGGTCGAGAAGTTACAGAATGATGTAAATCAAGCACGAAGTGACAGCACCCGACTTCGAACAGAAAGTGAAGCCGTTGTCGAGAATGTGAATATTTGGGTGCGAGAACAGAAAAACAACAATGATAGAATATCAGATCGACTGAGGGAACAGTCAAAGGAACTAAACTCTGCTGTTTCAGAAAAAGAGTAAGTAAATTTATATTTTGCCCAATGGTTGCAGAATTGCTTTAAGCTTAACACTGCATAGTTGTAGTTACTTCTTTTAAGCAAACATTACTTGAACCAAGTGCAATTTAATGACTAAAGTAAAAATTGAAAACAAAAATAAACAATATGAACACAACCCAATCAGGCGTTGTTCCACCTAGTGACGTAAAAAACAAAACAAACTAATTTAAAAAATGTTCGTTGATAAAACAGGACTTATCCTCAACTGTTTTATTACATATCTTTGCTTGACTGAGCTTTTACGTTTCATTAAATGTTAATAGGAGACAAAATCACAGATAGAGTATTTTATAAAAATATTTTTCATTTACAATTAAGCACAAAAGACACAGTGACCAAATAATTGGTGCATATTAAACAGAGAGACAAGAGTATAAATGTTTTTTCACAGCAGCAAATTAAATAAGACACTTTAAAACAAACTTTAAATCATTTAGTTTTTGCATAATGAAGTACTATTAATTTATAACTAGACACGAATTAGCGCTTTCGCAATGCAACTTTTATATTGTATCCTTTTTGTTGGAACATTTTAGTTTCAGTAATAAACTTTTACTAAAACACTTTTGCTAAAGGACAAAATAAATACAATTATATTAAAATATAGGTGTACAAATAAAACCTAATTAAACGGTGCATTCAGTGTTAAAACAAAAAAATACAAATTCACTTTTTTCCTGATTTTTTTCCACCTTTGCCCGATTTTCGCTCTCCTTGATTGAATGTTTGATCATTCCCTGGGGGTGGGGTTTCTTCTTCAACTGGAACTTCGAGGGTGACAACAAGTGGTGACATGTTTTGACCCAGGTCAGAGAGTTGTTGGTGAAACTCGCTTCGATCGTCTATGATCTAAAAATGGGTTTTTCATTTATCTGTACTTGTGTAAAAAATGAAAAGCTGATGTCGGACAAAATTTGTCACGAACAAATTATATTTTGTCACAATTTTAGGTGTATAACTTACAACCTCTTACAATGCAATGAATTAGGCATATACCTTTCACCATATTCCTGTTTTTTTAAGGAGACTCAAAAACAATTAAAAAATACTGACAAGCATTTTGGATGAATCAATTGTGTGTACAAATGGTTTTCCTATAAAATGGGGGGGGGAACCCTGCTAATCATTGCAGAAAAGGTTTTATAAAATCTTAAATGCAAATGCTGAAGCTGTTGCTACCTTTTGCATGGCTGTTAGAATCTCAGTATCTTGTAACATCGATTCTGGTCTAACTGCTCCAGGTGCTGTGTAGACAGCTTGCACTATTCTTGAACGAAGGCGTTCCAGTTTTGTTTGGTTTTGCTCATTTTCGACTTTAACCTCTTGGTCACTTTTCCGCAGTTCAGATAGTTCTGCGGTCATTTCATCAATCTGTAGTTGTTAAAAGTATTATGAACACCTAAAAGACTTTTACACGCACACCCATAAAACAATTTTACATGCAAACACAATGTGAGGTTTAGACCTGTTGCTGCATGAGTTTTCCACTCTCCAGATATTGTTTATTTTGTCTTTTTTCTCTTTTTAATTCTTTTCCCTGCTTTTCAAGCTTGTCCTGTTGCCTAGCAACCCTCTGTTGGATTATTTTTAGTTCCGACTTCACCTGTTAACATCAGAACATTAGTCTGGTTATTTATTGTTTTGTCACTGTTTCAATTTTTTAACAGTTTTAAGTACCAGCTGCTACTCGAGATTACACTGATAAGTAAGCAAAAAAGTTAACATTTTAAAATCGGTTTCAAGCATCTGGGTACATTATAAAGAAATTGTTTTAAACCTGATATGACATCCTTCTCTCAAACCACTTAATGATTAACTGGGAGTGGTTATACCGAGCAACATAATCATTGACAATCGCTATTTTTTGCTGGGTAGAATTGAAAACTTGTTTCTATACCTAAAAAATGAATAAAGTAGAATTACCACACCCACCTCTGTTAGCTCCTTCTCCATCATCGCGACAACCTCTTCATGCTTTTTCTCTTCTTTAAGGTTTGCAAACTTGTGTGACATCGCTTGTAATTGATCGTTGGCATCCTGGCAGTCCATTTTAGATTTCTCATACGCAGAGGAAAGTTTCATCATTTTATGTTGTTGTTTGTTTACTTCATTTTGTAGATTTTCAACCAACCCACGGGAAAGCTTAAGCTCTTGTTGGGCGTCAATGACTTCATCTGCAAATTTTAATTTAGTTGTCAAATATCGGTTTGCAAAGCCTGCAAGAGGCTAGTCTGTTGAGCACTGACATGCAAAAAGACTTTTTTCAAAGACAGTTTAATGTGGAAAAACTCCATTAATTTACAACTGCATAGTCACTGAGTTAAAAATTTGTTTGCAAATCTCTACCAAGTCGAAATATAAATACGCATTACATCACAACAACAGTTTTTTACATCAAAACACCAATATACGCAATAAGTGCTAAATTGAAAATAGCCACCTTGCAAATTTGCGATCAGTTTGTCTTTTTCCTCCATTTCCACTTTGAGTTCAAGAACAATTTCTTCAGCTGGGCGGCGGTCAGGCACTGGAAGGTTTAACTGTTTTCTAAACTCATCCAGTTCATCCTGAGCACTTAACAATGACCCGTCGAGGCTGCCAAGTTTGCCTTTGATTTTACCAGTTTCATCGCTCAGGTCTTCTGTTACCTGGTAATGCAAATATTTGATTACCACTTGGCTTGAAATTCGTACAAACAGTACAAATTGCTTTGTTTAGCTTTTATTCAAAGCTTTTGAAAACACTTTGAAACCAGTCAAACCTTTTTAAAAACTTGTGCTAGGCTTAAGCAAATAGGCCCCAAGGATTATTAAGGCACTGCCACTCGACCACTTGAACTACACAGGTTGGTCAGGCCCTAGAGATTACTGTAAAGCAATACACAGGTGATGATATTTGAACTTAATTTTTAACAGCTTATTGAAACTACGCAGGTGCACTTTTATTTTCTTCCACAAAGGTATTTTCCCAATGTTGTCTATTTGATCCTAGGTAATTCTGTTAGAGGGCATTGTATTAACTTACCATGCTTGTTGTGTCAATGGTGATATCTGTTCTAATGCTGAGGCGTTTCTGGCTGTTTTCTAGTTCTGCTGTCAAAGCTTGTTTGTCCACCTAAGATAAAATTTTGATACAAGTGTTATGTTTTTATTTAGGGTCTGTTAAAGGCGGGCTCTAATACCTTTTGAATTTTTGTTTTAAACTAAAAAATTCTAAAAGGTTGTACTTATTACCTTGTTACATAGAACCTTTTTAACTTTGAAATTTAAATGTTGCCGTGTTTTTTTTGGATTATGAATAGTTGTGCAATAATTTTAGGGATTTTTGTCAGAACAAGTTTGTGTTTCAACTGCTCTCAAAGTTGGTTACCTCCAATGCCCCAACTTGGTCTCTTAATGCAGCCACAAGCTTGTCTTTTCGGTCACACTCATGCTCATAAACAGCCAGCCTATTGATTTCATCCCCCATTTGCAAAAGTTTTCTTTCCTTCTCAGCAACATTTGTGTTACTTTTAAGTTCCTGCAAAAAATTAGCATATTCAAAGATGTACTCTATTCTTAAACACCTGTTTTTTGAAGGAAACTTTGACCAAGTTGTGTATCAACTGCTGTCTGCAGAGTAGTTACAGGCGGTTAATTAGTTATTTTTATCCAACACTAACAAGCTTTCATTTCTAAAACGTTTGCATGCCTATATTTTAGTGTCTGTCCCTTTTTCAGCAGAAAATTTTGTGACAACATAACTAAAATTTGGCATTTCTGTCGAAGATTCCCCCATTGATTATGGTACTGTTTAGTTCTAAAATGGTTATATATTAATCAAGAATTTTCTCTTTTTACTTACAAGAAGATTTTCCTCAAGTTCAGACATTTTGAACCTTAATTCATTAATCACCGAATCTTTTCTTCTGTTCTCGGTATCCATAACGCTCAATCTACTTATTTCATCCCCCATGTGAAGAAGTCTTTGTTCTTTCTCTCGTAACATAGAAACATACCTGTGCATTTGTGTTTAAACAATTTTAAAACCTTTGTTTGGGTTATTATAAAACTTTCTAAAAAATCATTTTGTGGATATTCAGTTTTCATTTCAGATTAGACATGTTACATATCATTTTATATAATTAATAAAATTACTGCAATAACAAATCTTGTTTTTAAACAACCTTTTAAAATACATTTATTTGATGATACACACATTAGTATGTATAATATACTGTTCCATTACAATATAACAGCTGATTTTTTTCCATTTAGGAATTAAAAATGTATCTAAATGATGTATTGGTATTGACAACTGCGGTACAGTAGTACATGCCAAAACCAAATTTATTGTACAGTTTTATTACTCAAATCTATAGTACATAAAAATAGGTGCATTTAAACAACCTTTCTAAATGGTTGTTTTTAAACAAAATATTGTAAACATACCAGGGTTCCACCATTGTAGTTTCCTTCTCATCCAAAATCTCTTTGTCAAAATCTGTTTCCTTTTCCCCGACTTCAACTCCATCTCTAGATCCTGTCGTAGTCCAGCCATTTTGTGCAGTGTGCTGTATAAGTTCAGCTGTGTAACTTGTTTCTGGAGTTTTGTTTTGCGGTGAAGTGCTAGCTCTGCTGCTATTGCTGTTCATTTTAAGGTTTAATGGCACTGACTTTGACCTCTCTGATAAAATCAACTGAGAAAATGGTGGCATAGCATTTTTTGGGCTTGTTGGTGCTGTGTCAGGACGAAATGCGATACTGTCGTATTGTGTCGGTGAGCCATGACTGTGTCCAGATGTGTTGCGTGGTTGCTTATCAAAGTAACCTGTCTCCACAGCTGATTTTGCCCCACTTCTTTTATCAGCTGAGTGATGGTGGTGACTTTCTGTTATCCTGTTGTCTTTTTCAGTCGACAAATCAAACTCGTGCGGAACACCGCCATGACCAAACCGTATAACATCCCCTGGAGTCAGTTTCACAACACCATTTTGCACCCGATGTTCATTCACATAAGTTCCATAGGCTGAATTCAAGTCTTGCAGGACATAGCAGTTGTCATCAGTCCTTCTTTCAACCACAGCATGCATGCGTTCGACTCTGCCTGAATCCAGAGGAATATGTGCACCAACTAGTTTATATCCATCCAGTGGCCGGCCATTAGTTCCTGAACCCTTTCCAATCGATGTCACTTCTGCGTCTAATGTGTAGTTATGGCCTGGGCTTCTAAGGTACCCCCTCATCATAAAATAACATCAAACAAAATGTTCTTCTCCTAGTGTATTATGGTTACTAAACCTGTAAATATTAAAATTAAAAGTTCTTTAAAAGATCTTAAAAAAGAATTCAGGTATGGCTATTACTGTTTATTTGTTGAAAAATATCTGCAACTGTATACTTGGTTTAATTATACCTGAAAGATTCTTAAAAAAATATTTTTTGCGAGTTTGCAGAATTTCTTCCATTTAAACTTTTACACCTAATTTTTTCTGGTTTCTCACTGCTAAATCTCAACCAACAATGGAGCACTCCTTTATCTCAATGTGTTTGTACACTTACGATGTCTCAATGGTAGCATTGTTAATCTCATTCCCCTGCCAAAAGACTGGTTTGGCCTCTCAATTGGACCGAAGTAACTTTGTATTGTTTGCGCTATGGAAGCTTTGTTTACACAACTATGAATGAATCAATTCTTGTCCACGATGGGGTAACTTAAAACCATTTCTTTTAACTCCCTAAAGCATGAACTCATCGTAACTTTAACAGCAAAAATTGATTTTTCTGTCTGTCGACATCAAATGCGGACCAACAAGTGCCGTTAACTACGAGACACTGACTGAGTTAGAAGTGGTACTTCAACACTGAAATACCAACCCTATTTAAGTCACTTTCTCACAAAGATAATAATTCAACAGAGTGACTTAAGGTGTATCATGTTATGGGAAGCTATTATGCCTATTGGGGACAAAACTGAATGATTGTAAATATTTGTTGTATGTAATGTGATACTTGTTTTTCCGATGGTTGGCTGTTTCATGAAACTTTTGCACTATCTGGGTATGATTTTGGCCTGGTTGTCAAAGAATCTATTGTACAAATGATTAAAAAAACAAAAACCAGTTGATTGTGAGATAATAATAAAACTTTGATTCTGTGGGGATCCTCTGTTTTATCCACATACTATTCCAAATATTTACAAAGCAAGATTGTTACTGTGTTCTACATAGTGTATGTGTTGATTGGGATTTAGGTCGACATGAATTATTTAACATTAAAAATGACAGTTTATAGATATGTTTCCCTACCTTTGAAAATCTGGAAACCCATTTAATGGCTTTCAAATTAAAATTATGATTAGTGTTCCTTCATTCAGCCTATAGATCTAAATGCAAATCTGTGCAACAGTAAACACAGCCATTAATATTACAATAAACAAACACTATTTTGTTTCACTAAGTCTTGACTTAGCACTATTATATAACCACAAACTACAGCAAAAAAATGCTGAATAAGAGATATAAAAAGTAACTTTTTGCTTTACAACCTTACCCCAAAACAGACTTTGAACAAGAGTCCAAAAATCTATTTCCAAAATGCAAACCAAACACTAAAATTTGTTGAAGCTCAAAACTCTCTCTACCAGCACCACTGCTATTTCCATGACTTCAGAACGTGGTGAATGTCTGTTGATTTTGTCTCAGGCATTGTGTTTGAATAAGCACCAAACAATGGTCTTTGTTGTAGGCTAGCCACATTGGGCTTTGTTGAAACAAGTTGTATTAATTTTGTCAATCACATTTGGCTTTTAAAAAGATTGTATAAATAGGAGTAGCGGAAAAGCGAAAATCCCGCAATAAAAAAGATGGAAGGCCAATTAGCTGCCAAGTGTACTAAGATTTTTTAAAATGTAATAAAAAGTTCAGTTTCAACTTCCAATAAAAATGTCTTATTTATATATCTGTGGCAACCATTAAAACAGAAGTGGTTTGCATCATTCTGTACAAATCTATGTCTTTAAAAAGTAAAGTTGTCTTCAAAAAAATGAAAGAGTGTTTTTTAGCCACCTTCGCTCTGAGAACATTCACTTGAAGGATGAACTTAAAAGATTAAAGGACTCATTGGATGGAATTTCACAAGAGGCAGATAAGAGCAAGGCATTACAACGACACACATCTGAACAGCAGGTATTGTGTAAAAATTATAGCATCACTGCAGCCTGATTTAGAATTCAATAAGATTGAAATTCTAAAACACTGGTTTTCAACCTTTTTTGTACCATGACCCACAAAAGCAGTTTAACTGAATCAGCAACACCTTTTAGAAAATTAGATTCATACATGTTTCAAGTTAACATTTAATTCTGAAAGATATTTTAACAAGATATTATGTTTATTGTTGGTTGGATGCCTGGTGCTACATTCTCTGCAAATGTATTTTCAATACATAGACAAAAAAATATTTGTAACAATTGGGTTTTAATTGCTTTCGTCCTTTAATCTGCAAATACACTTTTAATGCCTGGACCCCTACAAAAAGTGTCCACAACTCCCGACCCCAGGTTGAAACCCACTGTTCTGTTTTTTTGCTTCAACAGGAAAAAAGAATGGACTGCGTTGTTATTGAATGTTGACATTGATTTAGAACTTATATACTTGTTGATCAATTGAAAAAGCTTTTACTGTTATAGAGTCTTATAATGCAACTGCGAGACAGACTTGCTGAAGCCGAAAGTGAACAAGAGGTCACATTGCAAGAAAAAAATGCCTCACTTGATGATTTGCATCGACGCCTTAAACAAAATGTTGATTGCATTCAGCAACTTAATCAACAGGTACCTGCAATGCTAAAAAAGGCTAAAATACCTTGTGATGAATGTATAAACTATCACAATTGCCTTAAAATATAGTTAACAAACATAGATTACTGTCTAAGATCGATTATTTGTCTAACACAGTTATTGGCAAAGATTGCTAAGCTGATCTTCGGTGGTTTACAGAACTTTGGTGGTTAAAACATATTATTATACAAATCACATGATTTTGTCATAGTTTTATTTTACTAATTGATACATTCAAAGTGTTTTGTTGTTGTTTAGTTGAACAATCTTAGCAAAGAAAACTCTCGTCAACGGTCACTGGTTGAACAGGAAATTGCAACAAGAAAAAGTTTAGAATTACAACTCGAGGCTAAAGAGCAAGCACTAATGGGGCTCAGAGCTCAACTGGACGTAAGTTGACTTGGAGTCAGCCTTATAAAGTTTTTGTGGCGAACATGCATTTAAAGTCACAGACTTGTCACCAAGCCTTTGTTAGTCCTTGATCGGTTTTTGACATAAGTTCTCATTTTACTGGACTTCTTAGCCAATTCATAAGCATAAAAACGTTTTTGTTGGTCAGCATGGTTGCTCAAGGCAAAAAATAACTACTACTGTCAATACACTTGCATGTTAAGAATGTTTGCCTGAACAAGGTTTTTTAACAGTATGGCCAGTATAAGGTAGCAATACAATATTGCTAAACATTTAAAGCATGTTTAACAAACTTCTCTGTTTTCAGGCGCGATCCCTCACGTCCCCCAGTAGGGAATTTCCCCACATGAATAGCAGCTACAGACAGTCGTCCTTGCATGACAAGGTACATATTTCGCATGTATGTAAACAGCAATGAATAGTCTGATTATCGTGAAGCAACACTACAATGCATGACCAGCCCAAGCATGAATGTTTAATTTATTTAGGTTATACTGCCTTGTTGTTGTGTACTGTCCATGCTTGCAAGCATGTTGCAGTTGGGGTATGGACAAGAGTAATGTCTGTATAGCAAGTGTTCTTGGCTTGCGTTGCTGTTGGGCAAATATTTCGATTTGCATAGACGTTGATTTTTACTACCACACATTTTAGTTCTTTTCAAGTTGCTTTAACACAGCTGATAAAATGTAAGTGGGCCAATTGGCAGTGTCACGCCCCCACCTAAGTTGTAATTATCAAGCAAATCATGCCTGACATTGTCAATAATTAAGAACAAATTACTTGCAAGGCAACTGAAGCAGCAATGGCTGATGCACGAAGCACAGGAGTTAGTAATTTTTTTATTGGATAAAAACTATTGGGTGCAAAGAGTTGGAGAGGTGAAGAACGAATGACTAAAATTTTTACCTACAACCTAATATTTTCTAAATTAGTTGTAACAATTTAAAAAGTCTTTGTTGAAACAGTGTTAAAACCATCAAATCATATTTAAACTTTATTAACAATCATGCTTTGCCTCTCCTAGCCAAGATCACAAACACATTTGTTCATTGTTAGGTTTTTCTTTAAATGTTGCTGCAATGTAAAATAACACATCTTTTTGTTTATCGTTTGCATGATTTGCATGTTTTCATTTAGCTGTCACTGCATCTACAGCAAAGCAGTTCATATTGGTCCGATAAAGTGAAAGAGTTATCAATGCAACTTGACGATTCAAGACTGGAAAATTCTTTTAAAGCATGATTTCTGTAATTATCATTTCATGGCTGTGTAAAGTAGTTTGCTAGTTGTGTTCTAAAATCGCATAATTTTAACAATTTAAACTAGTTTTTAACGTTGAAAATTTGACCCCTGAAAACAATTTAACACTTTTGCTGCCTACAAAAATTTTTGACTGTCATAGACTTTTGCTTCACAATAATGATTCACTTAAAATGTGTTAATGTAAGGTTCCCTAATTGTGAAGCACTGATGTAGGGTATACATAAGCTTGTTGGCTGCTTTTTAATTACGGGTCTCCTTCACGTTTTGACACATATTTTTTTACTTTTGTCTACTGCCAGTCTTAGTCAAGAAAGGGTTGTCCAAATTTCTTTTTTCACATAAAACAGATGGGCATTTGAAGTTGTAGAGTGACATTTTCACCCCAGTTCATTGGTTTATCAACAGACCCCCAAACACAAAAATTAAAAAAAACTGCTTCATTTGAGATTGTAAATAATCTATTTTGGATATTTGGTAAATAGCATGTATCTAAGTGCATATTCAGGATTTAGGTTGGATTCATCCACTTTATACCCCCAAAATTGGGATTTTTTGTTTGTTACCAAACCAGATAAATGTTTTAGCATGCAAATGCCTTTAAATATTTGAAAATTAAGTGTGAAATCCCAGTTAAGCATGTTTTTTGTTTTTTTTTATTCTGCAACTACTCTGTGTGCTTTCTACGAATCTTTAGCATTACATGAATACAAAGATTACAAAAAATACATAACATTAGTCCTTAAGCTTTCTTCTCTTTTCAGTTTCCCAGACATTGATGTAACCACCTGTGGAACATTTCATCACCTTTGACCTCAAGCAATTGTGTCAAATTTTATTTGTTCTAGAACCACTGTTGTGTAACTATTATGTGATTTCATATATTTTGCTGCTCATCAGATAATTGTGAAACGGTACATTTATTTTTTTACTGTTGTGTTTTATGCACTGTACCTAAAAGCTTTTATTTTTTCTATCAAAATTTTATAGCTCTCAATGTGCACAAATATTAGTCAAGTTAATAAAGCTGCACTTTTGCACAAGTTTTGTTTGTTCACAATCTGTTGTTAATGACAAATTTAACTGCATAAAATAACTAGCGATAAAGAAATGTTGCCCTTTTTGTTTGTATAAAGCTACAACAAAATTAAATGTATGAATAGGCACTAGGGATGGGCAGAACCGAGCCAGAACCCGAGTACTCGGTACCGAGCATCGCAATTTTTTATGCTCGGTGCTCGGCCGAGCAGTCGCACGAATTTGGCCGAGCATTAGATAAAAAATTCAAATTGAAACCAAATATAAATTACGCGTATTAGTGACGGCGATGTATCGTATTATACGGTGAACGTTCGTTTGTGGGTAGGTTTAACAGATTGCTATTGACAGATTTATTCATTGCTAACGTACGAAAGTAGTGTTCCATTTCCAAAGGTGCCCAAGAATAGTGGAGACTGTTTTTGAAAACGACAAAGAGGAAACACGCATACTTTAAAGTGTTTTTAATTAGTTGCTGTTGCTGCTCAATAAAAC
Source organism: Phallusia fumigata (assembly GCA_008931825.1). Lineage (NCBI taxonomy): Eukaryota > Metazoa > Chordata > Ascidiacea > Phlebobranchia > Ascidiidae > Phallusia > Phallusia fumigata. The sequence goes on along the minus strand of QXVZ01019749.1, from coordinate 7,724 downwards.
ATGGGTGTTTCACTTAGCGTTGGCTTGCCTCACATATTCTACAGAAGGGACCTCTAGAACTTAAAAACGGCCCTGGTGGCTAAATATGGGACCCTAAAAAAGTAAAAAGCTACAGTATAAATGGGAACGTTTGTGACGTCACAATACACCGAGCGTGCTCGACCCAGCACCGAGCGTTAACGTGAGATGCTCGGTGCTCGACCAAACGGGACACTTGCAGTTTTGGCCCATCCCTAATAGGCACGACATAATTTATTTAACTTAATCATGTCTTAGGTGTTTTAAGTATTAGAAGTTAAATTACCTACTTTTAGCAGTACAGAATTCACACTAAGAGTTGCAGTTCTCTTGGATACAACCTTTTGTCTGTATTTTTTTTCCCTCTCCAAGGTTGTTGGTTTAAATCCTGGCACAGTTTTTGCTTGCCTGACAAAATTCCTAAACTGTGCAACACAAAATATACATAAAACAGTACAAAGCACAGAAAAAACTTACAATATTGTGCAGCATTTATAATAAAACTGAAAGCATTTTATAAAGACGATAAAAAATCCTGAAGACTTCCATTAGGTGAAGAAGAACTGCTTTGATTTTTGAGAAGACTTGATAATCTTGATGTGGCATTCCTTTTTCTTTTACTCGATTTGTTGATACTGGTGTTTAAAGTGCTGGTCCTCACTGGCGTAGAAGTCTTGTTGGAATTTCCAAACAATGTTGGAGCAAAACCTGGAATATAAATAAAAACTGAAATTGAAACTTTTCCAGACCTTTTCAACAAAAATTTATCTTTTGTACATACTCTTGAACATATTACAAAAGAACCACTTACTAAATTTCACACATATTAATGTACAAATATGCTGATAATTATTAAAATAACAAGCTGGGACAAATTGTATTGAAAACATCTTTAAATATTGAGCAAGTGCTCATGAAAAAGCTTAGTAATCGCCTATTTCATTGCAAACATTTACAACCAAAACAGATTGATACCTGAAATTAAATCATCTGATTTGTTTTTTCTGACATCCAAAGTTTCCAACTCTTTGCGACTTGCTCCAGTTAATACATTGCTATGGAAACAAATTTTACAGAAAAGTTTGGTATGAGGTTTTGAATCATAATATTTGTCAACATTTCTTTTTTCTTTTGCTTTAATCAAGCCTCGTTTTCGTTTCGTTCTCTTCAAACTTTTCTTAACTCTTTCATCAAATGGAAGTTTTGAAACAAATGTTACAATGTGATTGCCAGGCATGAAAACGTTTCCACATTTTTGGCAATATTGTGTTGAGACTTTGGTGTTGTCTGTGTAACAAATTGGTGATAAATTAATGTCATCCAAAAGTAAATGTAGAACCAACTTACCCACCAAAATTTAAAATCTGTTTGCTTTGCTCGAATTGAGACCTGATTACAAAAAAGTTTGGTTAATAATCATTTATTTTAAGTTCGCCACAATACAGGGAAATGTTTTCACAAACCCAATTCAGCCTTGGATGAAAAACAAGTTTGCAACAAAAATATTATACCTACATAATATTTCCTGATGCTTCGCAGCTTTTGCCAACCAGGAGATTTGCTGCTTTCCACCTGTGCAGCAATGTCAACTTGACAGGATTCAATTCTTGTGATTCGGCAGTTACAGCACTCATTGCAAACTCAATGTTTTTCAACGACTTTTAGGCAACTTTTCACGTTTTCAAGTGTTTACATTTATACTGCAACTTGTCGAGCATAACGAAAAACAATTTGTAAGTGACACAATTTACTACCGTAATTATCTATCTGTAAAAGAATTGTGGGTGTAGCAAAAAGTAATTGGGAAATGAAACTGATCCCAATTTAAAAATTGTGCAAAAAATGTATTTTTAATGCAACGCATGGGTGGTTTCCCCGGGAGCACACGCGCCATTTCAAGTCACGTGGGCGGTGAACTTCTTACAGTTCGTTGTTAGGAGAGGTTTTCTTTAGGAAATGTAAATTTGCAAAAGCGCCTAGTAGCGTTTCGAAGAACTGATCTTTTATTTGGTAGTGTTTTCAACAGCCGAACTTGGTTTTGGGCAGTTACGACTGCTTGCAAACATACAATTTATGTCACTCTAATTCAGGCTTTTAACTGAAGGGGGCAAAATTAATAATGGTGAAATCTGAACCAGATAGCATTGTCAGCAGTGACTTTGACAATGATTCAAACTCACGCCGAGTTTTTTGCGAGGTTGACTCAAATTCAAATCATTTAGTCCATGAGTTTGTGGAAGCAAAATCCAACTACAGTGAAATGTCTTCATGTAGCAGCAAATCTGTCACACCTAAAACTGAAGACCTTAATCAGCAAGTTCCTGGTGAAAGCAAACTAACTGTAGATGATTTGTTTGCCTGTGAGGATGATAATGTACCAGACACTGTGAAAAAAGATGAAACAGGGTTATTGACAACTGCAATGTTTGAAGAGGAGGAAAAGTTGCTTGTTGATGGAAAGAAGGAGGAGGAGCAGATCAAAAAAGAAGCTCTGGAACAGTGGAAAGAAATTTCAGAGGACATGCGTATGACACAATTGCATCACCTGTTGGAAAAAAGCAGCATATATGCAAATTATCTTTTGGGTATTATTGAGAAAACTAAAGAGAAAAAGGAAAAACGTGCAAAACGCAAAAAACAAAAGCTTCTAAAAGCCAGTGTAAACAAGGAAAAACCTAAGGTGGAGCCTTCAAAACACCAGACAAGAAAACGGCCAAGAAGTCAAGAGAAAAATGTTGGGACCCCTGCAAAACAAAAGTGCAAGGAGAAAAATCAAGATGAAGCATCGCACCCTAAAGCTGACTTTGAGGTTGGAGAGAAGGTTCAGATTCTACAAAAGACCGAAAATGAGGAAGACCTTATCAATGCCAAAATTATTGACACTTGTTATGTTGACAAGAAGTGGAAATATTTAGTGCATCATGTGGGTACGAAAAAGAACAAAGATAAATGGGTTGAGAAAACAGTTATTATCTCTGACATAACCAAGGATGAAGAACCAGAGCCAAAACATCCAAAGCAAAGTCTGACTGATCAGGATAAAGCTATTGGTAAGATTGATCAAGATGCACTACTTCAATCAAAACTACATACAGGTGCTCAAACTGAAAATGTCATCAACATTGTAGATGGTGTAAAATACTTAAATGACAAACCTATACATGATTCACAACCTATACTGCTTACTGGAGGAATTCTGCGAGATTATCAAGTGGCTGGGTATGAGTGGTTGAAAATTCTTTTCGAAAACGCAGTAAATGGAATTCTTGCTGATGAAATGGGATTGGGCAAGACCATTCAATGCATAGCATTAATAGCTCGGCTTGTTAAGATTGGTGTTCAAGGCCCGTTTTTGGTTTGTGCACCTATGTCAACCATTTGTAATTGGATATCAGAATTTAAGAGGTTTACTCCTCGCATTCCTGTCATGTTGTATCATGGCACTGCAGTTGAAAGGCATATTCTTCAGTCCAAAATTGATGAAAAAAGTCCAGACCTAAATTGCTATCCTGTGGTTGTCACTTCATATGAGATTATTATGAGGGATCGGTATGTATTGTCTAAGCATACTTTTGATTATTTGGTGATCGATGAAGGACATCGAATTAAAAACATGAATTGTCGGCTGCTTAAAGAACTAAAGATGTTAAAGGTATCTGCCAAACTTCTTTTAACAGGAACACCACTGCAAAACAATCTGGCGGAATTGTGGTCTTTGCTAAACTTTCTGCTTCCTGAAGTTTTTAATGATTTAAGCACATTTGAAGCATGGTTTGACCTGACTAAGATACAAAAGGGCAGCCAATCTATTTCTTCAGACAAGGAAAAAAATGTCGTACTTATGCTGCATAAAATTCTTGCTCCATTTCTTTTGCGCAGAACAAAAGCTGATGTAGATTTAGAACTTCCACCCAAGAGAGAGGTTTTGGTTTTTGCCCCGCTTTCTGACACCCAGCATAAGTTTTATCAAGCTTTGACAAATCGCACCATTCGAAAGTATTTGGAAGACAAGGAAAGCCCAGAAAATAAAGAAAATGTCAACAAAGTTTCTGATGAATTTGCAGATGTAGTTGGTCACAAAACACGTAGCCTTACTCTGGAATCACGGGTCCTAAAAGAAAAAGAAGATCGGAATTTGTTTGACCCTGATGCAGTAGTTAATATTTCTCTTAACAATGTTGTCATGCAGCTGCGAAAATGTTGCAACCATCCTTACCTAATCCAGTACCCATTAATTCCTGGCACTGATATTTTTAGAATTGATGAGGAACTAGTAACTTCATGCGGAAAGCTTCAGTTGTTGGATCGAATGTTGCCAGTGTTGCAAGAGAATGGTCACAAAGTGCTACTTTTTAGCCAAATGACGAAAATTTTGGACATTTTGGAAGACTTCTGTCATTTTAGAAACTACAATCATGTACGGCTGGATGGGTCAACCAAATGTGAAATCAGACAGCAACACATCGACCAGTTCAACCGGGATCCAGAGCTATTTATGTTTCTTCTTTCGACAAGAGCTGGTGGATTAGGAATAAATTTGACGGCAGCTGACACAGTGATTATATATGACTCAGATTGGAATCCACAAAATGATCTTCAAGCACAAGATCGCTGCCATCGTATTGGACAAACAAAGCCAGTTGTTGTCTACCGCTTTGTCTCAGCCAACACAATTGACCAATTCATGGTTGAAAGGGCAGAAGCAAAGCGTGTGCTTGAACGACTAATAATGAATCGTTCAAAGTTTAAAGGAAAGCTTGATGAAGACATTAAATCTGATCAACTGACGTCAACAGCAGCATCTACAAAGATTTTGACAATGCTGAAAGATTCTGCAAGCAGTGAAAAATCCTGTCGTCCCATTTCTGATGATGATTTGGCCAAGATACTGGACAGGAAACAGGTGATGTTGGCAAGTGATGAAAACATTGGTTGTGGATTGTTCCGTGCTTTGGATTAATTTCATTTGAAGCTTAAACATTTAGTACACTTGTGTCTGAGATTTTTTGCTGTGCCGCAGTGATAGTGTTTGTGCCTTTTCAACTTCAAGCCTGTTTCCAAGTGGGCTTTTTGTAAGCAGGGTTTAAACATTTAAATAATGGTTGTTTGAGATTTGTATTCAAATTTTTCACTTCATAAAGTACATTTCATAACTCACTTGGAGCAGGCATATTTATGTAGATCTTATCTTAAAGTGTTAGTTGGTGCTGGTAATTTTACTGTGAAACTGGTTAATTTGTATTCACTGGCAATTTCATATTGTGTTTTTCTAAGAAGTGTAACCCTGCCATCTGTAGTTTAATGCAATTTAGATTTTTGTTCATCTTTTGTAGCAAGCTTAATGAAAAATGCTAAAAAATCTGTTGTTTTCTTTTTGTTACTACTTTTGTACATATTTTATTATTACTAGTGCTAGAAACATTTTGGGCTAACCAGTGACGTATCGAATAATTTCTACTGCCTTCTCAGAAAGACTTTCAGACACCAAAATTCCTATGTTTCAAATTTCGGAGCTAATGTTTGTGTTGCAATTTTCTGCAAATGTGAAAAGAAAAGGGCTTAACCAACTGCAATAAATTTTGAAACCTTGTTTTGTTCTTGACTAACCTGCCATTAAGTTTATTATTTTTTCTTTCTGCACATAGAAATTGTTTTTAGAAAAATGTAGCCAAATTACTGAAAAAGTAGGCGTTTGTTGGTTCACCATGCAAAGTGTGGCAAAGACATTCAACCTTTTAAAAGTGACATTTACTTCAGCGATTCAGTTATCAAGACAGGGTTCTAACTTTATGAACCAAGTGACTGCAACAGCATTATGGAACTCTGTATCACCTACCAAGAAAAGAACTGGGCGCGGAAAACGGGGACAGTCCAGGAAGAAAATAGATCTTGGACGAAATAAAGTGTTAGGGGAAAGTGCTGCAGGAGTTCAATGGCCTGGACTGAATGCTAGGGTTATAAATGATCTGTCCAGACGTACTCCACAAGAACAACAGGAGTATGAACAGGAGCGAGAAAATTTCAAACAACGTTTTCAGTTTCAGAGGTCAGCCCTTAGGGGTTGGACTGGGGCCCAGTGGGGTGGGCTAAAAATACCTGCCCCAGAGCCTTCAGAAGACAACTCATTTGAAGATTTTCAGTGTGTGCTGTTGCAAGCTGCAAGGGTGGCACATCGTGACAACAAAGTCGGACGAATCTATCGTCTGCGATGCATGGTGGCAGTTGGAAACGGCAAAGGAGTAGTGGGTATTGCGAGTAGTACATCAAGCAGCATTAATTCAGCTGTTAGAAAAGCGAGAAACAAGGCTGTTAATAGGTTGCAAGTTATTCAAAGGTATTATGTTTTTATTGTTTTGTTTAGTTGTTTTTTATATCAGTAAAAACCTTTATGCTTTTGGCTTTAAAAAATAGTAGATTTATTTTGTGGGGAAAAATGATTCATGTTTAAAAACAAAAATACCAGTGTATGGCATTCCAATGACTGTTTTTTAAACTATGATGTGTTGTTTTTGTAGATTTGAAGATCGAACAGTGTTTGAGGACATGTTCGTTAACCACCACCGAACCTGGATGCAGATCAGGAAACAACCAAAAGGTTATGGCTTACACTGCCATCGAGCTGTTACAGATATGTGCAAGTTAATAGGTAGGATTTTATTTTGTAACTGGCCGCTTATACTATTGATGAGACAGTATTACGCAGAAAGCAAACATCTTGGCAATATAACTTTCCAATGGACCAACAACAAATTTGTATGGACAAAATTTGCCCCAGCAATTACCTGTCTCCAAATGGATAAAACATTTGAAGGCTTATGCACACTTAAAATAGCGGGTTTCAGGGTACCTAAGTGTGTGTGTGTATAAATACATGTGCAAGTTACTTTCAGACAGTGTTGGGTAACGAGTCTTATAAGCCGAGTCTCAAGTCAAATCTCTAGTGGTTCGAGTCTCAAGTCAAGTCAAGTTTCTAGGGGTTCGAGTCTCAAGTCAAGTCAAGTTTCTAGGGGTTCGAGTCTCAAGTCAAGTCAAGTTTCTAGGGGTCTGAGTCCCAAGTCAAGTCAAGGGTGGTTCAGGTCTCAGTCAAGTCAAGTCGCTTGTATTTCGGGTCTTGGTCAAGTCTCAGTGCAGGGGTGAAAAAGTGGATGTCCAGTTTTTGGTTGCACCGCATTTTTTCGAGGTCAAGGGACAGAGGGAGCCAGGCCCCATTTGTACATGGATGACCGAAAGCACCCAACCCCAGTTCTTGGCCTGTTCAGGCGAGTCCAGGCCCGTCTGGGACCAAATCCTAGTGGTCTGTTGGTGGGGTTGGGGCAATAGTGGTGGAGTGGGGGTAATCTTGCTTCCCCACTCCTCTTTCCATTTGGTGGTCATCCACTCGGCTGCACCTAGGCCATCACTGTCCTGCAGCAATGTGAGTGCAGCCGGTACAAAGGGGCGCCTCGATTTGAGTCTTTGATTGAGGTCTGCCGGCCCTCTGATCTTATGGTGTAGTTGTTGTTCCAACAGGGCACGGCGACCTAGAGATAATGTGGCTCCCCTGTGGTAAAGGTCAGCAGGCTGGATACGTGATCTTGTACTACACATACATTTCATATGCGTCTAATCATTAAACAGCTACCAATAGGTACTTAGTTGAAACGCATTTGATTTTGGAGCGGACAAATCGCGTAGTGTTTAGTGCTAAACAGCTTTGTAGGTTAGTG
>QXVZ01019745.1:0-15592 GCA_008931825.1 Phallusia fumigata | reverse complement strand
ATACCGTAATTGATAAGCAAGTTTACAACCAGTACTCAATCCCTAATTTATTCCTTTAACAAGCGCAATAAGAATTTAAACAATGTTAAAAGATTCTGCGTCGCAGTAGAAATTACCAAAATAATTTTGTGCCTTAGCAGTTATCAACAGAGGTCATGAAGCAAGTTTTGCATTGTTTGCTTTTCATGTGAGCGAACTGGAGGCAAACAAAAAGTTTGCTTAAATATGCATTAAAGAGTATTGCAACGGCAGTGCAATATTTTGTCAACAGGCACACAATCAATGCAAACAATGTTGTGCAGAATAACTCGACATGAAAATGCACATGGGGCAATTCTTATCCAGCAATGCAAACTTTGCATTATAAATAGCAGAAATAGTTAATGTTTGCCCATGATTACATAAAAAGGGCTTAAAAAATAGGCCGACATGATAAAATAGAAACTGAAATGTCCCAACTGGTAAAATGCTTCCAACAAATCGATCGTTATTTCGCTGAATTTATGTGCACTTTACATTGAATCATAACCCAGTAGACATTTAAAGCAGTTTTGAAATATAATTAGTGTTATTTTAAAGGTCTGCGACTGCACTTTATTTTAGCATTATTTAGGATGAAAATATGTCTGTGATGCAATGGCTGTGGCGACAGGCAATGGTAATGTCTGTAACAATCCCTCTGCTGCACAACAGGGTCTCACAAATAATAACCCAAACTCAACTCACCAGTATAATAGGCAACAAACAGGAAGGAATGACCTAATATCACCCATGACATGCTGAGGAACCTCATTCCATGCAAGCAATGTATGTCACCATCTCTTTGATCAGTGTTCAACAGTCGCTTTGTATTTTCAATTGCAGAGAATGCAAGGATAAAGTTGTGCACTTTTCCTAAAACGTAATATTTTTTTATAGTTTTTTTAATACCATAGTGTGTCTCTAAACAACATTTTTAAATCAGAATTGAAACTTTTAAAATTGGACTTTTTATGTGGGCGACATGACAAACATGTTTAAATCCAAGTTTGTTGGATGGCAAAGCATTTGTGTTTAAAATGCCCTACAATTCAGTAACAAAGTACCCAGACCGTTTTAATAACTGACGGCTCACAAACAGTACCTGTTTTGTATTGTGTTGCATTTAGTGCATCGGAATAAAGTACTTCCCTGTCTGCGTCTTTGCTCCACATTTCTGCTCTTATTGAATGTATGTATTCGTACAATGTTGCTAACAGCAGAATGAGTGTGAAAATGAGGGGAGCAATTCTGGAAAAATTTACTAAGTTTTACTGAGTTGAAGTCAATAACATACAGTATACAACTCCAAACAATTTACTAAATCTGGGTTTTGAGCAAAACTTCAGTTTGCAGACCACTTGAGGTCTGGGATATGTACACAGGGGGTGCGCAATTGGATATCAAAATTTTATTGAAAGCTGGTAGATGAATCAATGACATTTCAGCCTGAAATTTTTTTGTATTAAAACCTGGCATCTGTTTCACTGCCTAAAATGTTAATGACATGGACAGCATTTATAAAACCTACACAAAATGTGGGCTAATGATGATGTATTTTTATTTGGCAGTATACAGAAGAAACACTGTAAACTGAGAATTATGCATTTTTCAAAAATTCTTTTCATATCTGCACTAGGTGGTAATAAACAGAATAAGTCTAAGAAACAAAAGTAAGTTGGGCTGACATATTCTGACAGCTTGTCAATGCACAATTCATTGTTTCATTGATTCCATATTTACACTTTATGCAGCAATAATGCAAAGCACTTACATGTCTTGAAACTGAACAGCTCCAAATTGCTTTGGACAAGTAACAGTTGTTTTTATGTTGTGGTCGGTTAGCTTTATTGCTGCTTCAAACAAATCCGTGATGTTAGACGAAGAGCACTCAACAGGAAAACAACTTCCAAGTGATAAACCAATTGCTCCCAGCTGGTACTGTAAAAAATAAGCAAAATGNTCAAACAAATCCGTGATGTTAGACGAAGAGCACTCAACAGGAAAACAACTTCCAAGTGATAAACCAATTGCTCCCAGCTGGTACTGTAAAAAATAAGCAAAATGGAGCTCTGTCTGACATTAGCTCCGAAAAATTTTTAGTTAAAATAAAAAAAATTCTGGTTCAACCAAACATTTGATGAAGCTTGGACTAGAGTAAACAAATGATTCAAATCGAAAAACTGATTGTTTACTGAAGGATATTTTATTAATTAATGATTTCACATTTGAGGAGCATTGAACGGCTTTAGAATATTTTAGAATAATAAAAAATATATAACTGGTTTGCACATACCCCTTCTTCTGCTTTTCCAAAATGTGCAGAACAATATTGTGTTGAAATGTTTTCCGTTGATGCTTCCAAGCACTCATGAAAACGCCCGAGCCATATTAGATTTCCTTTCAATATTCCACTCTCTAATTTACCCCAGGAGTCCAAAACTGCAAAATGAAATTTTTTTTTTTGTATAGTGCTTCTTCATGCAGGTATTGTTTAAAGGATACAATTGTTTACGAAATGGTAACATTTAAACCAAAACAGGTTAGTTTTTTTTGTAAACATATTTTAAACTTACTGAAAAGCAAAAACACAAAAATGACACTTACTTTGTAAAGCATGAATGCTTTTGGAGCCTTTTAATTCTTCTGCTATATTAATTAAACTTAGAACGCATGCGCTGGTATTCTGGTTTGCATTATCAAACGTTTGGTTGAACACTAGCGATGGTGATAACTTGCCGACAGCTTCATAAAGTTCCACATCAATTTGACCATTGCTTCGGGCAACATGTTTGTTTAAACCATCAACTGGATTGATAATTGTCAGTGGAGAGGGTAAATTTTGACTTGAACTAACTTGTAATGATGCAGCAATTATCAAAACAAGCAAGTTAGTTGCTAAAGCCATTTTTACGGTCTAAACACCTAAAATTGTATTTCATAATGCTTACAATATTTAGGGTGCAATACACTCGAATTTGCAAGTAAACATCAAAGTTACCATTGGAGCATAATTTCCAGGTTGATACATTTTAGGGGGATCCATGAAAGATGTAACATTATTTGGTACAACTAATTGAGAAAAGCAGGTGCAATAAACCAATTTGTAGGTGTAAAAATGACAATACATGCAAGCTTAATTTCGAGATCAGTTTATTTACAGTAACACGAAGTTCCGCGGAAAATATACAAACTTAATCAGTGCAGGGGCAGCGAAAAACCAGTTGGTCAATACATTGCACTGCCGTTTAAAAAAAAGGTCTATATCCCGAAAATTATAAAAACGACCCACGTAAAAAAACACACTTATTTTTTGACTTTTTCTCAAAATAGTAGTATTTCTACACCTTTATGCGCTGGATTACACACCTGAACTTTTAAACCGCCTACAATTGTTAACATAAGACTGTAAAATATACCAACTTCTAATAGCAATTCGCGCTTAGTGATCGTTACAATGCAATTAGCTTGTCATCTGANTGAAGGATATTTTATTAATTAATGATTTCACATTTGAGGAGCATTGAACGGCTTTAGAATATTTTAGAATAATAAAAAATATATAACTGGTTTGCACATACCCCTTCTTCTGCTTTTCCAAAATGTGCAGAACAATATTGTGTTGAAATGTTTTCCGTTGATGCTTCCAAGCACTCATGAAAACGCCCGAGCCATATTAGATTTCCTTTCAATATTCCACTCTCTAATTTACCCCAGGAGTCCAAAACTGCAAAATGAAATTTTTTTTTTTGTATAGTGCTTCTTCATGCAGGTATTGTTTAAAGGATACAATTGTTTACGAAATGGTAACATTTAAACCAAAACAGGTTAGTTTTTTTTGTAAACATATTTTAAACTTACTGAAAAGCAAAAACACAAAAATGACACTTACTTTGTAAAGCATGAATGCTTTTGGAGCCTTTTAATTCTTCTGCTATATTAATTAAACTTAGAACGCATGCGCTGGTATTCTGGTTTGCATTATCAAACGTTTGGTTGAACACTAGCGATGGTGATAACTTGCTAACAGCTTCATAAAGTTCCACATCAATTTGACCATTGCTTCGGGCAACATGTTTGTTTAAACCATCAACTGGATTGATAATTGTCAATGGAGAGGGTAAATTTTGACTTGAACTAACTTGTAATGATGCAGCAATTGTCAAAACAAGCATGTTAGTGGCTAAAGCCATTTTTACGGTCTAAACACCTAAAATTGTTGAAAACTGTTATGTGGAGCCAGGTATTTCATAATGCTTACAATTTTTAGGGTGCAATACACTCGAATTTGCAAGTAAAAATCAACGTTACCATTGGAGCAGAATTTCCAGGTTGATACATTTTAGTGGTGCAGCATCCATGGAAGATGTAACATTAGTTGCTACAACTAATTGAGAAAAGCAGGTGCAATAAACCAATTTGTAGGTGTAAAAATAACACGAAGTTCCGCGGAAAATATACGAACTTAATCAGTGCAGGGGCAGCGAAAAACCAGTTGGTCAATACATTGCATTGCCGTTTAAAAAAAGGTCTATATCCAAAAAATTATAAAAACGACCAACGTAAAAAAAAACACTTATTTTTTGACTTTTTCTCAAAATAGTAGTATTTCTACACCTTTATGCGCTGGATTACACACCTGAACTTTTAAACCGCCTACAATTGTTAACATAAGACTGTAAAAAATAACAACTTCTAATAGCAATTCGCGCTTAGTGATCGTTACAATGCAATTAGCTTGTCATCTGACATCTGTTTAACATCTGAGGCAGGATCAGTTTCAATCAGTCAGAGCTGCCGGTAAATCGTCGAGTCATCGGGTCAGCTGATCTGATGTCATGGTTTAACAGTAAGGAGAAAGGGCGGCGTAGTTGGATAAAGCTGTCAGGAGTGTCAGCGAACCAACGGTTTGGAAGTCGGTGTATCCGTCGATATAAGATTCGCGCTCTTCGGCTCATAGCATCCGCTCGTATCGTTTATTGAACTATTGTGCAAATAAACTGACTAACTAAATAGCACTGGAATTGCATACAACGGAAGGCTAAAAGGGCATAAAAAAGATTGTGCTAATTAAGGCATCCAGTACCAACACTTTATCTTGGGAATTTTAACCCTAAATGCAGGAGTCGGCAAGCTTTAGAATAAAGGTCTTTTTACCAATAGAACCACTCCACGGAGCTAAAAACCCTTTTTGATTGCTAATTATCGATTGAAGACCTTATGCTCTAAAATCGATTACCATAGAATAAATCGCTACTTTTATAATTTTAGTATTGTTGACTGTGGTGTGAAATTGTTGTTAAAATTGTTTGCAAGTTGCTAGCGGCCCTCTTGCGCATCCTAGCGGTTTCTTAAAATTATGTTTTATTCTGTTTACGGTCCTCTAGCGCACTCTGGCGGTAACTAAATAATATGTTAAAGTTTGTTTACAGGATGGTTTTTAGAGAAACTGTTGTTAACTTATATGAGACATAACAATAGAAATCTAACAATAAACAAATCGACAGTTTAACACACTTTTTTTCCTAAAAAGAATTGGGTTCAATTATTTTGATTGGGCTGCGACACCTTGCCTATTCACAGGCGCTGTCCCGCTACTGATCAACGTGGGAACTTTTGGCTGCTCCCTTTCGGGCCTGGCCCGGTTCGTTCCTCCTTGGACAACCTGGACACTCTGAGTTACCTCAGTGAAACCATGTTGACGCTGAGCTTAGCGCGGACGCCCGATCGACATAGGTCAAGGCGCCGCAGAGCTCNTGACGCTGAGCTTAGCGCGGACGCCCGATCGACATAGGTCAAGACGCCGCAGAGCTCCCAATTTCAAGCCGTCCTCCAATTCAAGCCTCCGAAGTCGCTCGGATTACAGACCCACACCAACGGGCCCGGCGAGGGCAAACTTGCCAAAAATGGCTGGTATCAGGTTTGTTGATGCGCCACCCTAAAGCTCCTGCGTCATTTGATTGACAAATCGTAACCTACGACATTTCATTGGATTCGAAAATTAAACGAAATCAAAAAATTTTTAATCCAAGACTGTTTGCCAAACACCAATTGCATTTGATAATGTTTAAATTTTTTTGTCACAAAAAGTTAAAACATTCATGAATGTTATAATATGTTAAATATATTATCCAATGAACAACGAAACTTCAGGATATAAGCCCATGGTTCTTAAACTTTGCGTCGCGACGCCCTGGTGCGTAGTTTCATTTTTTCAAGGGATTAAAAGAATAATTCCGTTTCGCAGCTATTGTTTTCGCTTACCAATTAATACAACTTTGATAATAAGCGTCTTTATTAAATTCTTATGGCTCGTGCGTCGTTGGTGCCATCAAGTTTTCCATAGTCTCAGCAACGGAAAAAGATTGAGAAACATTACGCCAAAGTGCGCAAGAAATTCGTTGCAGTTTGTTTACAGTCATAGCGCTGCATATTGTAGGTGTCTCAAGTCGCCACGCGGTAAGATATGACTCTGGTCACCGCTTCTAAAATACTCGACTAAACCAAAATTGCAAAGTAAAACAAACTTTATCGTTCTAACGATCGTTTTTTAACAACTAAAACTATGTTTCTGGACACTTTCACTGAAGAGTTTTATGAGTGTCCATTTCCACAGTATCTTCTTAGTCTAACTCAGTACCGACCGAACTTAAGCCGAGAAGTTGTAAACCAGCAGAAATCCACCTTCAGTGTGTTTTGGTAGTCCAATGCAGTAAATATTTAGCAACACAACCCACCAGCGCCATCTAACGGTGACAAGGTATTACGTCAATTTACCGCAAACTTTAACTTCGATTACCGACTCTTAAACGCCAAACTACAAATTTGTTTGGACGCAAGTATTTCATCACAACACCAGGTTTGTTTTCAGGGTAAAAGCTTTTATTGCTGGTTTAAGTTCACAGCACATTTAAAAATAAATTATTAATTAAAATACACATAAGAGCGCATATTATTCAAACAATTGAGCACATTCAAACTAGTTTCAAAACTCAACAAAAAATACAAGACAACCCTTTTAACCTTGAATTCAAACAGTAAACTGTTGAACTGTTTGTGGAGTCAATAATGACTCAACATTTGTGAGTACAATAGTACACAAAGGTTTAACAAGACTATAAATGACATAACACCTTGGTTGTGACACAAGGACAAAGAGGTCATACAGCCTGGCAGTCTCCACATAAGATGGCCACATTGCCTGAACTTGAATGCAGAAATGCACAATAACGACAAGAAAAGACAAAAAAACAGTAAAGTCAACACTATGAAGTCTTGGTCTTTGTGCTTTGTGTCAATGAAACATCATCATTCTTCATAACAGAACGTTGAAACAATAAATAACCAACACCTCCAGTAAGTAGAGCAACCTGCAATATTATAAGGTTCAGTCAAATCATCTCTTTATAATGATTGACTAATCTTATGGGTGCAACCAGCTTTTAGGGCTTTAACAACCAAGTTTTCTGAATGTTAGTTAAATATTAAACTTTAGTCATTATGCTTAAAGGGTATTGCCACAATTTTCCGAAAAGGTAAACACAGTTTTGAACTGTTTGATGTTGAAATACACAAGCCATTATTTTTTCAAAAAAGCCTCCAAAAATGATTAAAAAATCGTGAGTAAAAATGGCTTGTGTTTAGTAATTAGGATAAATCAATAAGTAAACTTACAAAAGATCCCTGTGCAGCTAAACGGAGATTTATTAAATATAACGACATTCTTGTTTGGCGATTTCTCAGTCCGTACAAACCAAAGCCAACAATTCCAGTGGCAGATGCACAACCTGTAAACAGTTCGTTGTCAATATAATTACAGAGATGGATTACAATAGAATAAAATTAGGCACAATTTTTTTTGTTTTTTGTGCTAAGCAGTAAGTTAACCACAGCGTAAGTTTAGAAAATCTTCTGATTACAAATTAAGGACTTGCAAACCCTAGGCACCTAAATTAATAAAGCAATACTGGGTGTTAATGCTTTTTTTTACCATAAGTCAGTGTTTGAATAACTTCAAACAAGAGTTTACAAGAATTAAATAAAGAATGTGAATTTACACATAAGGTTTGATAAATTATGCAATACATGTATACGTACAAAAACTAATAAACACACACAAAAAGGTAACTAACTTACCAGTGTAAAACAATGGTTTCTCTTTAATATCATTCCAGGCACGAGTAAAGATCGATTTTTCCATTTTGTTTAGAAAACACTGATTCTGAGGTAAAATTTAACACGATACAGACAAGTCACAACAATTTTTAGCAATATCTAAATATTGGAGACAAACATATTTTAAATAAAATCCATTTTTGAGTAATAAATAGAATACTAGTTAGCTACATTTTGAAACTCAACTAATAGCACCAAAAAAGAAATGCTTATCTCTAAGCCTATGAAAAAGTCTCAAACAATTCAGGCTGCACACTCGTCGCAAATACTCCCAGTTGACATCAAATGCACGCTTAGCAGCGGTTTTCACTTTCCAGGCGCAACAGCCGAACACAACTAACATATTGCGCAGATAGTTCTTTGGGACACAACAGCAGTCACCTGTTACAGTCCACAACAGTCTCGCACCTCTGTTTAATTCATTGAGAATTCTTCTGCTTTATTGAGCCGGTCTACGTGACTTTGAGAAGCGCGATCGTGACTATGCGCATCTCGAACTGTTGCGTAACACAACGCGCCCGTGACGCAATGTGAGGTCATCGCGTGACGTTTCATTCATTGGCTATCAGCTGTTCGTGACGTCACATAATTTTCCGTTGTTTACCCAGGCCAGCCATAGAGATCGTACGGAAAGCAACTACAGTGCATAGAAAAGTAGTTTTTGAGATTACGGAAACTACAAACATTTAACGGATTGTCATGAATAATTTTGTACAAGGCTACTGTTATTTTAATTTGATCTGTAACAAAATTGTTTTTCGTACTGTGTGGCTGCTGTTGAGGACGTCTTTATAAACTCCAAATTCAATACAAAAAGAAACACAATCAACTTTTCACAAATGTTTGCTTTATTTTCATCTCGGCCTAGAGTTTTTACATCACACACAGTGCAGTAACTGCATAAATACGATTCAGAAGCGGTTCGAGCACAGCGCTGCTGATGGTTTACAAAAGCACCCGTATCTGAAGGCCCTGAACCGACGTTCGAATCTGCATTCCTTGTTGTCCGGACATTTGGTCGGGCAGTGCGGGTTCTTGTCCTTCGGAGCTTAAACATAAATAGAAAAATACGTTAAAACCGGTCGCCATGTACCCGCAAATTCCCAGAAAAAGTGAAGTAAACAAAAATAAACCTAAAGGAAAGTTTTCCTTTAATAAATGCTATTTTTTGCCCTCAGGCTATTCATGTGGCCTCCAGGAAAAGCATACTTGCGTCAAGAAAAAAACTATGATTCGCGAACAAAACATTTAAATCTTTAGCAATCAAAACACCAGAACGGTAACATTTCACAAACCTGATGAACCTGAGTTGGAATTGTCGTTTCCACCAAACAGCAAATCGAAAAGCAAGTATTGCATCAAGAAGTTATTGCCGCCTAAGCCACCCAAGTTGAATTGTGCTTCGACCCCTGGTTTGCAACAGGGCCCAAACAACAATAACGTCACCAGCAAAAACTTGATAATTCTATCCATTCTTTACAAAGGCTAATGTCTGCCAATGGTCTATGTAGCTGCAAAATGCACCAAATCGAGCTGGATTAATGTACGACTAAACTAAAGCAGGTTTCTTATTACCTTTGCGCATTAGGCGGTAGTGAGAAGCGATGTCTAAGTCTAAAGTAAAAAATGTCCAATCCAATTTGATTGTTTAAAAGCAATTTTAAGACAGCATTCTGTATTTGCCAACACTACCATGCCTAACTGTTACTATTTCGTAAACCAACTTCAAGCGAACCAAATGGTGCTGTTCTAATTTTCTTGGAGAGCTACTCATAGTAGGCCGAACATTCCAGCTTGAACATAAACAGACCCTGTAATCCTCGTGCAAATAGGATAATTGCAAGGTGCCTTAAAGATAATGACTGCTTCTGCGTATCTGAAAGCTTAGCCTCTGTACTGTTGCTGGAGCTCGATATAAACCCAAGCTATGGCTTCTAATTCGCCCAACGGCTATTTTACGAGACTCTTAGGTGTGATGAAACCGATGCAGATGAAACATAAATGACCGAAGTACCGACAAACTGTTCACAGAGGCCAAGTTCAGTTGTTACGACCGGAATTCGAGAGTTTATAGTGAACGTTAAGGTTTAATGTACGACGCGTGCCGTAACCTGAAAGTTTCGTTTATAGGGACGCTTCTAAATAACCGGGGCTGCTTAGTATCAGGTGTTCTGCTACAAACCTCAAACGTGTGGGTTCAGACAACAGAACAACCTAAAACACTCATTACAGCCAAAGAATAACATTAAAGATTCAGAAATCGTATTGTGTTTGATGGGTTCTGATTTGTACAATCTGAGGAGTGTTATGGTTGAAGCATTTTCTACACACTGTATTGTTCGTCAATTCTACAAGAAAGCTTAATGTCTTGCCGCATGAACGATAAAGCTGTCTGGTATTTTAACCAGAAAGAAAACAGGGATCGCGAAAACTGTAATTAAATGTAAATACCGGCACACTTTTATCAGGGGTTTCCCTAAATATATATTTGCGTCACGGGATTATAAGCCAACCCGGAAGCCAAACAACAGAGTCGACGCTGGTATATTTAGCGTATAAGTCCTGGGCGTTTTACCAGTTTAAGACGTTGGTATTAAGCTTGCAAATCGGTATTGTGTGCTGTCAGTAAGTCGCATGAGAGCGAGAGGAGGTCTAGCGCATTTCGCAAACTCTTCCATCAACCACCTGTTTTTTAACTGGTCCTTCAGCAGCGCCACCAAGTGACCAACTGCAACAAAACCGACGCCGCCACCAGAGGCGTAAGAGAACAGAAAATCGCCCGAAGTCACAAATCCGATTATGGGGCGTGTAGGAAGTACATTGAACTTGTGAGGCTTCTGATTGGTTGATTGTACAGGGGCGTGTTCGTCTTTTTTCTTACGCTTTCGACGCTTTTTTGCTTCTTTAGTTGCGAGTTTTCTGAAACAATTTAATATCGATATTTCAAACACGTAAATTTTTAGAAATAATTTGTTTTATAATTTGAAGCATTGTACGAAAAAATAGTTTTAGCTCAATTTAGAATGGTATAAAGATGCGTACATTTAAATCACTAACTAAAAGTGACTAAAAGGTTTTCTGCAACACGCATAATTACTGGTATTTTGTTCAAGAGACTAGACAGTACACATCTTTTCCAAGCCATTCATCACAACACAATACTTAGAGTAACCCAGTCTTCAGACAATAATTTCAAACCTTTCTTTTCGAAAAGGATCCCAATGCTTCGGTTCAATCGGACCAGTGCAGCTCTTCAGTCCTTCCCCGTTTAAATCCTCAAATTCACGTCGAAGTTCAATAAAGTCGTCGCTAGATGGCGCACACAACATAGCTTGAGGGACGGGTGTTCCCCTGTTGATGGGGGTGATTTGCACACAGACAAGGGTACGTTGGGTCAGTGATTCCAACAGACTTATAGCATTGTCTAGAACAAATAAATATAGTTGTTTGTAATTTAGAGGTTATTTAATCTATGTTTGCGTGGAAAATTCGTATGTACTGTGTGAAGCTTGGCAAGTTTGGGTCGGTTTTCTAATCCTTTCTGCGTCATCAAATGTTGCGAAAGTTTTAGAGGTCTTAAATACGCTTGACATTGTTAAGTTCATTCTGCACAATTTTATCTTTAAAAGCGATTTGCGGTAATAAGCTGTACTTCCCAACCTTTTGTGAACCAGGCACTGTTGGGCCCCCTTTCACACTGATGATGACAACAGCGATTGTTGAACGTTTGCAATAAAATGTTATCACCCCATAGAAGTTTTCAGGTGATTATGTTTTTTATTAAACCCTTTTATATAGTTTCGACAAAATATACAATAAAACCAACCCACGATGAAAGAAGCTTGATGGGCACCCCGCGTTGAGAATCACTATTTTAAAGTGATATTTTTCACCTCCATGAAGTTGTATAAACTTTGCCACGAGTAACTTAGTGCAAAGCCTTGTTTGTAACAATCCTATAGTTGCTGCATTCTCGTGACAAGTGTTTAAACCCACACTCGAATTAAAACAGACAATACGGGGGCATGGAACCCGACCACGAAAGCCAAGCGATAAACCCCTTTGAACCAGTAGTTTTCAAACGTTTTTGATCCATGGCCTAGAAGTTAATTTTAAAGCACTTCGTGGTTTACCACCTTCTATCAAGTTTTGTTACAATTCCATAGATCTTTGCTGTCGGTGTACTCTAATAAGCGTTTGGGTTTGTACTAACATTGTTTAAACGAAACATACCGCGTGACCAACTGAAAATGTCTTCATTAGTATAAAAACCGGTGCCAAAAATGAAAACCGATTACGATTCGAAACACTTACCGAAATCTCCAGAAGTCAACAAGCTTCTTAGGGTTGCCACTCTGTTCTTGTCGCGCAATACCGTCAACGCTGTGACGTCATCATTATCCCTTGTCTTCTTGGGCGGGATAACGTCATCACCACTGGATGTCGCGCTCCTTTTTCGCGTCACTTTAGTAAATGACGTGGCTAAATTTTGGTTCTCTGTCATCACCAGTTCGCCTTTTGACGCAAGGGGCGGTTGCGGGGAAGCACCGGACTTGGACACTCTCTCGCCATCTAACGGAAAGAATACGTGCTCCCAGTCCGGACAAAAAGGAAACGGCGTTGCCATGACACTAAAGTTGACGCGTTTGGCCGGTGGTTTGCTAAATCGAATACAGATGGAGTGGTTTGAAATCTTTACCTCATTCCACTGGAAGCTTTTAGGACAACACACAATCGAATATTGCACACTACCTGTAATGCTGTCTCAGGTTCGTTTCCATTTCCGCCGTCCACCACTTACGCCCGGCATCGGTTTCGGGAAAGTCCCGTGGAAAGAAGGGAGTTTTGCATTCCTGCAAAAAATTATCAACTGAAGTATTCAAACTGTAGAATATTGAAATTGTGTTTGTGAGCTGCAGACAGTGCACGCTGTTTCGACCTGTAAGGTCTCATCAGTGCAGCTGGTGACAGGACATCGGCCGTTTAGGCTAGTCTAGCCAGATTACGGCAATCCAGTATGTTGTGAGTAATAGGTCAAAACAGTGTTCACTGTCTGCAGCTCACAAATCATTATTGGCTTTTTGCTGTAATATTGTGTTTACATACCTTCAGTAAATAAAAAACATTTCGATTTCGTATTTTTGTCAACCACTAAAAGGCGCAGGGCAAAATTTTTAAATTTTACGAGCCAGTCGGAAATATTCTTATGTGCGTGATATGGATAAGTTTCGGATAATGTGGTGCGTATGGTATGGTGTACACCAGCGTAAGTCAGTTATTCTCAGCTTTTCCACGTCAGTAACACTGAACTTACCAACCATTTCCCCCCTGTTTAACGGAAAGTCAATATTGTTTACATGGTAAAATACCAAACTATTCTCATACTGCCATGGGACAGATTTTGTACCCCATGGAGTACCGGTACCCCCTGCTAAGAACCCCCGGTTTAAGAAAATATACACAAATACATTTACAAAGCCACTCACCAGATACGAATGCTCGCTTTCTCTCAACCCTCCAGGACGGGCTCTGTGATAANGCGTCAATTTCGCCTCGTTTTTTCGTGTGCTGGTCACGTGATCTGGCAAGCGACTGGATGCAACCTGAAGCAAAAATCGCCGAATTGTGTCAAAGTTGACATTGGCCAAGCGAAAGGAACCATTCCATCAGGTACAAAACAGTCGCGATACGCAAACGCATGTTCATGTCTTGTTATATTTATTCTGCCCTGTTAAAGTGTTTACAGCAAAACTCTTATTATCCAGTATCAGTAGAGTTGGAATTTCGGGACCGAATTGAAATATTCCGGAATTTTTCCTGCCCAACCCGGAAAATCTCGGAAATTAGAAAATAATAGATACAGTGCATTGATTGCCTCGTGTGTTTAAATCCTTAAAAGGCATGATCACTTACATTACATATAAATACATTCACATCGTCACGACATAATACAGTTATGCGGATAAACTTTTACACACTGGTTAAGTAACTTTAGAAAATATACAATTGTTTTAAAATATTTGGAAATAAATTTATCCAAAATCAAGCAAATCGCACCGCCACTGTTTTTGAAAAATATAATAGTTAGATGTGCTTTTAAAATAATTACGGGATCGGGATTAAAAATTAAGAGTCCCAGTCCCGGGGTCTAACTCTACATATGAGTTAAACAGTCGATAAGTTCTTCGCAAAACCGACGCAGAAAGGTTAGTGTGGGCGATAAACGTCGATTTCGAAAAGGTCTGTTGATCAAAACACGCTTTAAGCTTCACGATACACAACCTTTTTATTCGAACCCATGTCATACCTCGTCCAATATTTCATTGTCCCATATTGGAGAAGAGGGAAGCACCTCCAAGGGCTTTCCATCATTTTCAACTGCAAAAGTGTTGAGCAAAGACTCTGAAAAATATTTGTTAAAATAACAAAAGAAATCAACGTATTTTCTTGTTGTAACCACCCAACTTTTGCTGTTTGTATGGATCAGTTTGTACTCCTAAAGGAAGATCTAACCCAGGGGTAAAGTTTCCAACATAGCATCAAAAGTAAAAACCATTAAATGTTTATTTACAAGTTTTCCCTCAAGATGACTTAGCCATTATTAAAAATTGCGACGCATTCAACCAATATCTATTTTTCTGACGCAACAGCCACTTTGGGCATTTTTTTGTGGAATTTTGTGGAAAAGCGGAAAAGCCCTTTTTGTGGAAAAGCCCCGTTGTTTAGAATAAAGCTGGATAAGAAACCCGCTTTAGCCTTTCAAGTCTTTTACTGTCCGAGATTCTTACAACATATTTCTAATGTCAATTTTACCTTTGGATAACGTTGACTTTAAAGTGGGTTTCGTTTTCTGCAGTGGGAGGGTCAACCGTGGGTCATTCACTAAAACTGAAAGCACAGCTCCATGGCGCGCTCTAGAGGTTGTTTGTTTGTGAGATTCGTGAAAATTACAACGATGGCAATCTAAATTAATCAAAATGGTTTTATGCATTACACAACCTTCACACAAATCAAGTTGTAAAAAAACAAACAAACCTAACAAGGTACTGCAGAAATTCTGCTGTTGTTTCTCCACTTCAATCTTTCTTTCATCAATCCATGATGATAATTTAGCACTTAAATGGTCTGGAACAATAGAATACCAAGTTCTCTATTAGTTCATACATACAACACACATTTTAAGAAGGTAAACAAATAAACACCAGCAGCTTTTACAAGTGTAGGATCTCCACAGACTTTGATTGGCAGCAAAGTTGACAACAGGGTAACACTCGATTTCGGCCCAGTGAATCGAAAGCAATTGAGATCCTCGGTCCGATCGCTAGAAATACACAAGCACTTTGACCACTTGCTTTCCAAATGACGTGCAAAATGTGTGTAGAAGACATTGTTTTTTAAT
>QXVZ01019743.1:0-46056 GCA_008931825.1 Phallusia fumigata | reverse complement strand
AGATGAGTGCGAAGCTAAATGCCCGGACGTACCTGAAAAATTTAATTGCACCATACGCGCAGCAAGTGCAGTTTCCTTGGGGACTTACGTATTTCCTTGTCAAGTCTATGTAAGTGACTGATGTGTTTATGCATACTTACTCAACAACAAATAATTGTAACACTAAACAATATTTCAAGACAAATTCCTCCAATTATAACAAGCCAGTCAATGCATCAGCCGCCATGTAGATGAGTTTGAACGACCATTTTATGGTTGCTTGACCTTGGTTAACTGTAGCCGACTAACGATACAATGTCGCATACTTTTCGCATCGCAGGCAACTTTGTCAAATGGAACAACTGTGGTGCAACATACTTATGCGGACAAGGAAGCTGAATGCGATGGACTTCTTTTCTGCACAGCTGACTACAGTGACGAAAACGATTGTCCAGATAGGTGCGTTTGGGTGACTTTGTTATTTTTGTAACTTTTTTAAATCTGTAAGAAAATTATTTCTCTTGGGCGAAACAAAAAATACGAACTGTTTATTCTATTTATTTGAATGAAACTTACAAAGAATTCATATGATGTTAACATGATAAAAAAAAATTACGTGACTATTTACACGTTTTTTCATTTTGTCTACAAAGGTTTGCGTGTCGAAGTGGCAGCTTGGTAAATATTCCAATAGCAAAAGTATGTGACGGTTACGAAGATTGCGATGATAGATCAGATGAGAGCAGAACATTATGTCAAAAGGCGGACAGATTTTACTGCGCATCACTTAAAGGACACAAGGTTACAAACAACATATGCTTGCGTACCAAGCATAGGAAACTAACATAGTATTTGAAAATTTATTGCTAGGTTTCAGTATCGAATGACGTGGTTTGTGATTTCAATATTAACTGCGACAATGCTGAAGATGAAATGAATTGTTCAAGCGCTGATGGAAGATTTTATTGTGAAGACGGAAAACCGTTGTTTGTTCGGGACAGCCAGGTTTGCAACACTGTTTTCTAAAAAGAAAACTCAACTTATATTTTTGCAAACAAACTCTTACAAGATACTTGATGGTCGCGGAGACTGCAGCGATTGGAGTGACGAATGTTCTGAAAAATTTAAAACCGAAGCAAATATTTTATCGTCGCGATATGAACTGATTGCGAATCCGTTTCTTCGTGCTATTGTGTGGATCATGGCTTTGCTGGCTTTTTTCGGAAATCTGGTACGTCATATACTAATTAGGTATCTTGTAATTTTTATGTTTTGGTGGCCACATGTTTAATTGTAGATCGTCATCGTTGGAGAATCGAAAGCTTTGAAGAAAATCTTTTCTAAATCCCAAGCAGCGTCGTTAAGGACAAATCACATGCTGGTGTTAAATCTAGCGGTAGCCGATTTTCTGATGGCCATTTACCTTTTTATGTTGGGAATAGCGGGAGCAGTGTATAGTGGAAATTATTGCTCGCAATCATTGTCGTGGCTTACCAGTCAACCTTGTGTTGCTATGGGAGTGCTGGTTGTGCTCTCAAGTGAAACGTCAGTGTTGACAATGTTGCTTTTGACAGGAACTCGTTTGTTTGCTGTCTACAATGTAAGTATTACTTAAATCTTGCCTTGAGCAGTTTTAATAAATTTGTTATTTATTTTACAGCCCATTTCCTCATTAAACAAACCAAGCTTTCGTGTTGTNACGTCTTATTTAATTTGTAGCCCATTTCCTCATTAAACAAACCAAGCTTTCGTGTTGTGCTTTTGATGATTGCCATCACATGGGGGATTTCCCTTACATTAGCACTTGTTCCGCTTTCGAGTTACCAGCAAAGCAGTTTTGTGGAGCGAGCTATGATCGAAAGCAATCCTTACTTCAGTCACGTAGTCGTTCACTTTGATGCTGCAAAAAATTTCACCATAAATTTGTTGACTTATTCAAAACATCTGTCCACCCAACCTGACTCAGTGGTGCAACACGTTCAAGCAATGACGTCTTGGAATGAGTTAAACGAATTTCTGACGTCACAGACTGATAACTCCAGGCTTTTAACAATTTCGAGTCATTTTGGGTAAGTTTCAGCTAAAAGTCGTATCAACGGCTGAACCCAAAAGTCTGTTGGGGTGGTAATTTATCTAAATTGCAACCGAATTTCATCCACAAGCAATTTTATTTGTTTGTTGCAGTACTCGTTGGTTTTCCGGAACATAGAAAAAGTAACGCTTTGAAAAATTTCAGGTACTACAGTGCGAACAGTGTGTGTATACCAAATTTATTTGTCACTGGAAAAGACTGGTCGTGGAAGTTTTCCCTTGCTATTTCCATCATCAACTTTCTGGTGTTTGTTTTTGTGGCTTCAACATACACTGCTATCATTTTAATAGCTCGGAAATCTGTCAATAAGTCTCGCAGTGTAGGAAAAAAATCATCGGGTAAAAATAGTTCCAGCAATTTTGGCAAATTAAACACATTTTAATCAAAATCTTATTGTACTTCAGCTCTTCAGCGCAAGATTATTCGTTTGATCATCACTGATTTCTGTTGCTGGATTCCACTTTCTATCATGGTTTTTGCCAACTTCAGCGGAGTAAAGATCGACAGCATCGCATACGCTGTAGCTGCTATTGTTCTTCTCCCTATTAACAGTGCCCTTAATCCAATCCTGTACTCCAACTTCATTGATAAGATCTACGAAAAATGCAGAGGACGGGTTGCGTTGGATAGTCAGTCTTCCGGCAACATGGCCGCAACATCAATCTCAACAAATAACACGAAAGTTCATTTGAGACCCATGGAGTAAAAGACACAAAAAATTACAAGCATTAAAAATCTCTACAAACAGGATTATGCATAAGACAATATCAGCGTTTGTATTTGTGAAAAGAGCGTTTGTAAGCACGTTTTTATTGGATGATACGATTGTTTATCGAGGCTTTGTGCGTGTCAAATAGCGTTCAATTGTTCACCTGACAGACCACTCGATACATCGATATTTTTCATTTCCTCGCTGTAAATATTACGCGATACATTTACTGCTTGTCATGATATCTGTGGCGGTGATCTCAGAGTTACCAAGGAATTTGGTTTTCAGGAAGTATTGAAAAGAGATAGGCAAGAGCATGATAGGGGCAAACAAAATACCCAGAAAATTCGACTTCAAAGAAATTAAATTCACGCTATTTTGGACAACATTTATTTGTGAAGAAGATTTTTAAGCAAACAGGCTGGATAGAAGAAGAAGTGAAAAAAGAAAACAGTGAAAAAACAGATTTATGCAGCAGTTGAAAGCGTTCTCGAAGACACTGGCCTAACGTGCTGTTTGTGTCATACTTGTTTTTTTTTGTATTTGCATGTTCTAAGGCCCAATTTGATAGCATTATGTTTCCGAGATACAACTTGATCTGCCTTTTGTCACTTCTGGTGCGCTATTGGGTGTTNGGGGCTTGTCCCGCAGGAACGGTGCTTTGCGAATTTCCACACATCAATTTTACAATCTGCAACAAACGATCGACTATATGTGATGGTATTGTCGATTCCTGGTCGGATAACTTGGATGAAAAGTATGATCTGTATGACATAGATTGCACTGGGTAAAAAGTTCTATCCCAATCACAGATTTATAGTTACTGTCGAGGAACCTTACCCTGTAAGGCGGGATTGTTGACCGATGCTGATACGGAATGCAGGTCGGTGTTAGGACTTTAATGCTAGAACTAATTTTTAACTAACAAAACGTTTTTGTTTGTTGTGGTGGCCAAGTATCTTTATCTATTTACTTTGCTATTTAACGCAGTCTAATTCCCATCAACATAAAAGGTATCACAGGTCATTAGATTTTATTTCAATAATTTTTTTGTGGTGTGAGGGGAAAACCTGCATCTTCGAAATAAGTTTTTTGTTGTGCATCTTTTCATTCTTGATATTTTAGATGATCTGCCAGCAAGGGTTCGACAGACAACCCAAACAAAGAAGTACGCAGTGGAGTTTTGTGTAACGGAGTGGAGGATTGCAAACTCGATGAACCTGGTGCGTTTTCAATCAGTCAATGGACATATCCACCGGGTTTTCCAGAAGATGAGTGCGACGCTAAATGCCCGGACGTACCTGGAAGGTTTAATTGCACCACACCTGGAGCAAGTTCAGTTTTACCAGAAACTTGCACATTTTCCTGTCAAACCTATGTAAGTGATGTGTACATGCATGAATACTCAGCAACGAATAATTGTGACACTAAAAAATATTTGAAAAAAATTCTCTCAGCATACCAGGCAAGTCAGTATCACTCCGCTATGTAGGTGATTTCGAAAACTGCAAGAAATGGTCAATGTTGAGAACTCAGTCTTCCGACAACCTGGCCTCGATTCCTACCAACAAAGACAATATTCGTCTGAGATCCATGTAGTCGGGACAAGTAATTTGTGTGGATAAAGTTTGTGTATGAAGCGTAGCCGAGCAAATGTTCTGTGGTGGTCAAAGACGTCCGGGTGAAGCCCATACTTCAAAAACAAAAAAAAATTTAAGACCCACTACCTTGTCATTCTATAGTGTTGCTTGATATCTGTTTCGTTTTATTTTGTACAATACACAAAAAGAAATGGACAGGCAATGTAGCTTATGTTTAAATGAGCGATATGACGTCAAAGTGAATATAACCCGCGGTTGCCCAGTTTTGAGCAGATAACCATGCACGAGTCACGCTAATGTAATGAAAAACTAATTTTAACAATCCTTTTTTCTGCTACTGCAGCAGTTTTTGAGTACCACGCATTGGGGGGGGGGGCACCCCATTCTCCCTTCAGGGTCCATCACTGATGTATGCACGAAAGTTGTCTCATTGTAAAAGAGTCCACAGCAAAAAAATACTCAACATCAATTACTAAATCATAATGCTAACATATTAGGGTATAAAGAGTAGTTTCTATCATACAGTTTAGGGAGTATTCCGAAAGGGTACCTGTAATAAAACTGATGCTTAAAACATCTGCAAAAGTGGGGTAACGTGATAAAAAATACCAATCTAAAATAATGCGACACTGTTTTTAACGCACCACAGCCTCAATTTTTAATATCTTAATGAAAATAATATACAATGCGCCCATATTAACTAACGATGGGTGAAATGGCGAAAGAGATAGCGATCAAAACAAGCATCAACGCTAACAAGGTTGAGGTCATGGTAAGTTTTTGTTGTGTCGTAACTAGTTTAGATTGCAAAACGATGTGGCATTTGTTGTGGCCATGTGTTAATCTCAACCAATAGTAAAGTACCACAAGTCTTAATGTTTTACGGCGCTGGGTGCTTTCTCGATTTGATTAATGATTTAGAGAGATTTTGTATAATTGCTGTTGCAAACTCATTGTATGGTCCAGATATGAGGCAATCCGTATTTGTCATTCGTATTCCAACACCTCCGAATACAGGGTTTGCTCCTTACGTGCTGAATTCGAGTACTTTTTGTATTCGTTTGACAATGCACGATGACAATTCGAATAGTTCATGCTGATATTCAAATGACCTTTTTACGAATACGAACACATGCGTCAAATGAAAAGAAACAAAAACTTATCTAAAATTCTTTCGCCATTCGATGATGAAGGCGTCGATCCGCCAGCCGAGAATCCAATCAAAACAAACAAACAAACAATCAACCTCGCTGAATATAGAAAGGACTTGGTGGTTGTTTGAATTTTGAAAATAGAATAGACAAATCTAATTTAGACCATATTATTAACTATCTCCGTTCTCTGGTCACCCCTTTTGAAATTAAAGTACACGTCATGCATCATTAACTTTGGTTAGCCTTCTGTACTGTACAACAGCACCCTAAAACAACTGGTTGGTGCGGTTGCACTTGTTTTTATTGTTGATGTATTGATACATAGCACAAATAATTGCATGTCGTATTTGTTCTTTACTTAACCAGGATACTGTAGCAATGTTAAACATTTGTTTCTTATCATGGAATTGCAATGGCTGAAACATTAAAGGTTTGTTTAAATTTACACCACTTCCTGTTTTTTTTAATAATTTAGGCATTGTACAGTACTGGATTGTACAGTAAGTCTTGTTGTTTTTAAATTGATTTATTTAAATTATATTGAGTACTGTTGCAGTGCACTTGCACAACAAACTTTCCAAATCCAGCATTTTTAAATGCTCAGTGGTTATCCTGCTGATCTGATCTCAAAAAAGCAAAACGCTTTCAAATATTTTAAGGCCTGTGTGCAAATCAAGTGGAAAGTTTCTAAATATTTGAGGCAACATATTGTTGATAAAGCATATTAAAGGAAACATGAACTACTTGTGTGAGTGTCACCAGGTTGGTGACCTCAAGTGGTCGAGTTTTTTGCCTATGTCTGAACTAGACAAAATTCAAACAGTTTGTGAAACATGACATTCTGATGTCGAAATTAGTGTGTTTGCTTACCAACCCAGTGCCTTCACTGCTTTT
This sequence comes from Phallusia fumigata, assembly GCA_008931825.1. Taxonomy (NCBI): domain Eukaryota; kingdom Metazoa; phylum Chordata; class Ascidiacea; order Phlebobranchia; family Ascidiidae; genus Phallusia; species Phallusia fumigata. Next base: position 39,627 of record QXVZ01019743.1, on the reverse strand, counting down.
CCCAAAAGGATAAATCGTTTATGCTTACAGGGACCATAAAAGAAAAGTTTCTTAGCATATGATGGTACACAAGTGCAGATGAAGTTTGTTAAAGTGACTAAATGCTAGCCTGAGTGGAGTGCAATTTAGATGGCAGTTTAAGTCATGTGGGGTGTGGTTGGTGTTGCTTGGTTGGTAACCTCAAGTGGTCAATTTGTTTACCAGTGTTAAAAAATTGGATAAAATTTTAATATACTTAAGGTTTGCTCATTGTGGTCTGTTGTTTGATGTGTTGGACTTTAAAGCTCCAGCAGTTACTCCATTTACCCCCTCAAGTGGCCAAAATATTAAACATTATTTGAGCTGGATAAAGTTTGGACAGTTTGTAGAACATGCCATTGTGATCCACAATATGCTGTTTGACTCTATAGCCCTGGAATTTACCCACCAAACCTCCTAAAATGAGTACATTCTATTCAATGCTCACTTTAGATAAAATTAAAAGTTTAAACAGTTTTGTTGAACATGCCATTGTGATGCATCTATTGTTGTTTTTAACCCAATAGCCCCCTGTTAGTCCCCTAAAATAGTTCAAATTATTGAATAATGTTTGCTTTGAATTAACTTATGAAAGTTTGTAAAATATGTCATCGGTGTATATTAATTGGTGTGTTTATTCATAAAGCCCCTGATATGTCTGAATTGAATTAAAGTTTATTGTCGGTAGATTGGGTCATTGTGGTATATCAATTATATACTTTGTTTGATTTTATACCTAAGGCAGTCAGCCTGTTAGCCCTATGAAATCTGTGGATTGAAAAGCATAGTGTGTTATTTTGTTTCCTTTAGTTAGTGTTATAATCAGAAAATCATCAACTAAGTCAAGTCTATCAAAAACATCTGCTACTGTTATGTACACATGTTCATGGCACCCTGAAATTTTTTATGTGCAACTAGAAAATGCAACAGACTAATGCGCTTCAGCCAAAAAATGCATACAACTGTGTGTAACTATGTGTGTGTGGAGACCGATACATTTCAGCCTCCAGAAATAATCGTGTCATATAAAGTGTAGGGACCTAATGTAAAACAACATAGTTAACATGAATCCTTTTGAAATTTTGAAAATTTGAATTTGAATGCAGAATTGTTGTTTCTAGCCCCTCCCAAAGTAAAACTCTTTCATGGGCACCACAATTAAAAAGTCACTGTACAAATGATTAAATGTGTAAATGAACCTCTAAAGAAAATTTTTCAGGTGGTGGTTAGTATTGGAAAGCCTTCCTTCTATAGTAAGCTTAAAGTCCCAGTGGTTGCCTCCATAGTCCCTAGCACTGTTGTCTCTCTGAAATGGGAAATCATTACAAACAAATGTCATGATTTAAAGTTTGAAATACTTTCTGTTGATTATATACCCTTATTTTGTAATCCATTATATTACTGTTTAAAGTGGGCATTGTGTTTTAGATGCAACTGAAAGTGATTGAAGGATGTCGACTGCCAGTCAAACGGGATCTGGAAGGACAGATTGAGTGGCGTAAGTCATACTGAATAACTTAGCTTAATGAAGATTTTCAAGCTAAAAATGGTGATTTGGCATTGATACCAGAAAACATGAAATGTGTGTGGCAATTTGTTCATTGTTGTTGTTTGCTGCTCATCCACAAAATTTCTTCACATTTGTAAATGTCTTATAACTGTATCATACCATAAATGTTGCATAGCAGCTTTTTTCTCAGTACTCTACAAAAACATATTTGCTTTTATTTTCTGCATTTAATATAACTATTTTGTTTAGATTTAGCGGAAATTTTAAGCATCAGAGAGTTTGATGGCAACAGTCAATATTATGTGCACTATGTTGATTGTAAGTATAGTGTGTGTGGGTACAACAAAACTAGCTGAAAACAAAAAGTATTGCAACAATTCCAATAATGGGCAAGTCACTGATTTAAAACATACTATACATACCACAGTGGAAATGTTATGTAAATTAGTCATGCTTTTGTGGTTTACTACATATTACCATATTTTGTTGTTGCAGTTAACAAGAGACTTGATGAATGGGTTGCAGAAAGTAGGCTTGACTTTGCCAAGATGCAGCTACCAAAAAAAGAGCCTAAATCTGCACACAGAAGGAATACCGACTCTAGGCCAGCCAGTCCAGAGCGTGAAGTTGTTCTGGTACCAACCATTTTGTGCTATTACGCTGTGTAGTAAAGTTTTGAGGATTCTATTTCGAAAAGTATGCAATTGTTTCAGCAATAATTTACCTAATTTTTCTTGCGTATAAATTTAGAATGGTGTGTCATCAAAGGATTGGCAAGTTAAGCAAAAAACACCAAATAAAGTGCCTAGAAAGCGAAAACTTCCTGAAGCTGGACCTGAAGAGGTATTGTTTTATTTTTTAATGGGGTATTGTGGTCCTTGGCCGTTAACATATTATACAGATGCAGTATAGCCAAGAGTGCATCTGATTTCTTGGCATAAAAATCGTTTACCACTTACTTTTATAAAAGATGTTTATAAAATCAGGCTGTGTTGTCTATTTCTTAAATTTTAGATTAAATAGCAATTTTAGCAGTTTACTACAAAGTAAAAGTTGAACGAAATAAGTTGGGTTGCATTTTTAAATGTCAAGGAATCCCAAGAATCTTCTGATGGAGCTCCAAGGCAAACTGGTAGCATGACTATCCATGTACCCGAAGACAAAGTCAGTCGCATCAAAAACATCAAGTGCATTGGTCAGTAACTTCAATGAACTGTAAGGATTGGCAGCATGTTAACAGATCATTTTACAATTTCACAGAGATTGGAAAATACAGACTCAAGCCTTGGTATTTTTCACCTTACCCTATTGAACTGACCAAATATGATGTGGTTTATTTGTGTGAGTTCTGTCTGAAGTATGCGAAAAGTGCAACATGCCTTCAGAGACACCTAGTAAGAAAAGTTTAGTTTGAAACCAAGTGGAGCTTTCACCAATAGCCATGTTTTGTAACAACACAGTTTTTTTCATGTGGGTTAAATAAAAATACAGGCGTAATACATTATTATAGTTGTTTTTATTCATGTTAATTGCTTGTTTCCTATTTATCTTTGTGCAGACTAAATGTCAACTCAAGTATCCCCCTGGAAATGAAATATACCGCAAAGCTGACATATCATTTTTTGAAATTGATGGAAGGAAAAATAAGGTACTAAATATTTGATCAAAACCAATGACAGGCAATGAGATAATTATTTCCAAGCATTTGGTTGGGGTCGCATATTATATGGCACCAAGGTACTGTTCTGTCTTTACGTTTTAGGCCGCTAACAGGCGCCAGAGATTTGTTGCCACAAGACAAAATGTTTTGTTAAAAACCTGCGTCGTTGATTCGACCAAAAATTACACACATTTGATAGGCATGAAGATTCGAGCTTTATTGCCTAAAACGCAATTGATGGCTTTTTTGTTTCATTTACAGAGCTATGCACAGAATCTCTGTCTTTTGGCCAAATGCTTTTTGGACCACAAGACGCTTTATTATGACACTGATCCGTTTCTGTTTTACGTCATGACCGAACATGATTCCAAAGGATTTCATCTTGTTGGGTATTTTTCGAAAGTACGTTCCCTATATGCTTGTTGATTTTGTTTTAAAACTGAAAATTATCGACTAGAAGTTCTGTTTGCAAAAAACTGTCAAATAAATACGATTTTATTGAGAGATTTGTTTGGAAAATTAACTGACCGCAAGTTGTCGCTATAGAGTCTTAGTTTTGAACCTTTACTGGTTGGTCTTTGCGCCACGTTTACTCGTGACGAGCGCATGTGGTGCGGTGGAAAATGCCTAACACAGATTTAAGTTGCTTTGCGCCCTAAAACCACCTTGTTTTTATTTTCTCCTCGTTCTTCCTCTTTTTTTTAATTTTTTGTTCTGTGGAAGTCCAGATAAGGCTTTTTTAAATTATTATTTAACGTTTGAAGATGTTTTTTTAGGAAAAAGAGTCAACTGAAGACTACAACGTCGCATGCATCTTAACTTTGCCGCCGCATCAGAGAAAAGGATTCGGAAAATTACTCATCGAATTTAGTGAGTAACATTGTGCTACGTATTATGTCATATTGTGTGACACAAACTTAAATACCCTTCACATTTAGCTCATTGTAACGGCTTTAGTTTGATGAGCCATTGCGAAGCAAATGATTGTTGTTATTGTTCTTACAAGAAACCACCCCACAATTCATGACGTATTATAAACCGTTTTGACTTGTCGTACATCATGGTTTGCCTAAAGAGGTTATTTGAGTACTTTTCTTAATTAAGGGTAAATGGGTTTTGTTGTTGTTTAGTAACCCGCAGTTTTGACGTAGAGGTACAGTACAAATAGTCAAATATCTGCGAAAACATCCATAAAAGCTGGTCAGATACAAGATGATGAGTAGGCCTATCTTTTCAAATAGTGCATGTGTACTGTTCAATAAGCTTTAAATAATATACCTCTTTAAAAAACAGTTTTCGCTTAAGTTTTACACACAAAGAAACTTTTGGAGCTGTTTTGGCAATTGTTTGTTGGCGTAGAAACATAGTGTCTCGCAGTAAAACGCAAATTTAACTTTATTTTTTATGCAACAAATTCGTGCCTTAAAGTACCATGACTTACCTAACTTAAACGTCAAAAGAGATCGAACTAAGTTGAAAATTCGAAACAATTCTCGATTTCTGTTAAACTACCATACTTCTGAATCGCAGGTTACGCGCTGTCCAAGATCGAGGGTAAAGCTGGCACGCCCGAAAAACCACTGTCGGACCTCGGTTTGCTATCGTACAGATCATACTGGACACACACGATATTAAGCATCATCATTAACTTGAAACCTGACAACGGACAGGAGAAGCCACAGATTACAATCAAGTAGGTCCAATTCATAAAAGGCTGTCGGCCCCAGTACCTGTCCTGCTGGTTTCACAAATTTAGAGTTTCGTTGTTAGAATCATCAAACGATTTTCGCCTGAAATTGTAACTTGCCTCTTCGAAAGGTCAAAAGCAGAACAGTTTCTGTAAACAAAAACGCCAAGTATGTGTGAGGATTGAAGTCGAATCGGAAGCACCAACCTTTCGATAGCAGTGCTTTCGACTTTTGATACTGCCTTTCCATTGAGTTAATCACTCGCCGCCAGCCAATATCACTACCGCATTGGCACGTCAATACAATAGCAAAGTCTTAAGGCGCCGTCTTGGTTTCACAACGTCAAGTTTCGTTTCTGGCCTCAGCAATAGATTTTGCCCGCGCAGTGTCAAGTCCCTTTATGCAGGTTTTTTCGCCTGCGGTTCTTGCGCAGTCTTGTGTCCTTGGCGCGCATGTATTTCGGGCAATCAGGAAAGAACCGGACGAAAGTACCTGTGGTCTGATGCACCGAGAACCGTTGCGGTGCCGTTCGCGCCTTGTAACCGCCGGTATGTGTAAGGAGAATCGCTCGACCGGCCTGGTCCAAACATTTCGTCGAAACGCGGACAATCTTGGGTCGTGCCCTGCCTGCAAAACAACATCATATGTCGCTAACCAGGGAAATCCTGCTTCCTCGAGGAATTGATGGAAAATTAACCTTATTAAATTCTTATATCGGGTAATCCCAAATTGAAAATTTTATTAGGCCGTCCGAGCTATTGCTCCCTTATGTATTACACCGTACGCTTGGGGCGATGTTAAAAAAATAAAAGGCATGCAAAATATTCCATGTGTTTCGCCGTTTGGTTGTTTTCGAAGTGGACGCGAATCCTAATTATGGGTCCCCTTCCTGAAGGGTACACATATTGTTTTCACTCTGTTTGTTTGTTTTTTTTCTTTTTTTTTTCTTTTTTGTCCCCTGCAGCTTGTCCATGCACCTTTGTCATGAAATGTTTGATGGATTTGGATGAAACTTTTACAGCTGGTAGATATGGTCAAGGCGGTGTGTCATGAGTTTAGTTTAACCCCATAGCCCCAGTGGTTACCCCGCTAGCCCCCTAAAAAGGGGCAAATAACTAACGATCTCCGAATTGAATAAAATTTGGACAGTTTGTATAACATGTCATTATGGTGCAATATTTGATGTGTTTTACCCTATAGCCCCAGCAGTTACCCCACTAGCCCCCTAAAATGGGGCAACATTCTTCGAATTGGATGAAATTTGAACAGTTTGTATAACATATCATTGTGGTGCCGTAATTGATGTGTTTCATCCTAGAGCTTCAGCAGATACCGCACTAACCTTCTTAACTGGGTCAAATTAAAAAAAATGTCTGAATTAGATTAAATATAGACGGTTTGTATAACATGTCATTATGGTGAATCTGTTTCTGTGTTTACCCTATAACCCTGGCAGTTAACTAGCCTTTTAAAGTTTGTAGGTTGGGTCATAGTTACTTATATTATTAATTCTGTGATTCATTTTCTGTTTACATAAAATTAAAGAAACTATATCTGCTTCTGTTCTGTACATACATTCATAGTGAACCACAATTTCTACAACTTTGCATGTGTGGGGACCCATGCGTTTTTGCCTGCAGAAACAATTAGGTTATAAAAAGCTTAAGTAACTATGGGACCCCCTGTGAAATGACATGGTGAATATATATGCATTTTTAAATGAGCTAGTAGTGTATATGGAATGGCAATATGGTGAAAGCCACCCTTCTAGTTTAATTTGAAATAGCTTCACAAACGTTTGTTGTGCATCGACTAACTGTCGCCGCCAGTTTGTCCATTCGTCAAGACGTCGTATATTCATATGCCTGGATTTCGGGTAAACATGTTTACTGCGCGAAAAATCGATCATTGTGGTTGCAAATGCCACTTGCCCTGCGCCGAAAAGTGCAATGCGATTCCATGGTACGAGGCAACCCCCTATTTGCATTGCGGAGACCCGTCCAGTATGCTGTTTGACCTCGCTGCGCTGACAAGACGTGGCTCCTTTGCATGTCAGATTGCAAAGGGACTTCCTCATTTCCCTGCGCCTCTGCTCATTTGTTAATTCATGCGGGATGGACATGGGAGGGTTAAAAGGCCTGGCAACGTGCTTGTGTCAATTAATTTGTACATAGAGTATCTCGCTTTATTATTTTTTCATTGTAGCGCCCTACGCCTTATGCTTATGCATTTTAAGTTACCACAAAGATCCATTTTTGGTCACAATCTATGTAAAAAAATAACCTTGTTGGAATTTTCTGCATTGTTTTGCAAACGGGACAACAAAAATATCGCGGCAGAGTAAACAATTATTTCTGTTGTTTTATGTTTATGCTGCATTAAAGAATGCTATCGGACATAGATGCTGGCACAAAATAGATTTTTGAAAGTCGATGAACTATGTTTCACAGATAAAAATATTGCTCGGGTCTATTAACAGACATTGCTCTCAGGTAAAAATATCGCTGTTGTTGCTAAATACGTTTAACCGTGTTATAATAAGAACAAAATTATTCATCACACAAATTTAAACTTTCCAACGAAGCGAGTATTTTCCCGATGGCCCCATAAAAAGTTTTTCCCCATTCATCAAAGACAGGTCACCATAGCTGGCTTTAGGGGGCTGACGGCATGTCATTTGTCTTATCATCGCCTATAATGCACCGCATCCTGTCAAATTTCACCGAAACGCGAACCAGTTCTACTGGCAAGCTACCTAGGACGATTAAAAACTGTCGCATGTGAGTAATAGATTTATCCGTCTTCTTGGAGTTCATTTCACGAACAACAACAAGGCATGTTTTTTTGTAAACTTTGCACGACCCTCACACCTGAGCGAGATAGCGAGGTTTTCTATTTTATACCCATCGTTAAAACGCCGATGTATGTGTTTAATGGTGGGAGGGGTGGTTTTTAAGGAAATTGCAAAACAGTAAATTTGTGCAGTAAAAAATTGTATTTGCGTTAGTTTTGTTTCCGAATTGCTTTTAAGTTATCCAAACATTTGCCTGCATATGAAAGGTTTAATTCAAAATCGCCCTGTTTAAATTTTCACCTGTGCCAATAAAAAGAAGAAAAAGTCTTTTGGGGACGCAGGTCAACTTTGTTATCAGTAATCGAAGTTTCCAAACTTGGTTGTAACTTATAGTACTCGATAACGGACCCAAGATGGGAATCTGTTTGCCTGTATCAAGTGTTTGCTTAGCAACGGTTCATGTTGCCAACAATAGACGCAAACGTTTGCATCACGTTGGCGACCGAACCACCAGCACCACATCACAAGTCACAACAGCAGCGCAGTAAAGTTTCACCAACAACTCGCAATGCGGACCACGCTTAGTTGTTTGCTGTGTCCTTTCCCGAGAAACCCGACCCACGCCGTTTTGCGAGAGGTCACGTGACATTTGTTTACTGCCTTGCGACTCTACTGTGGGTGTTTTGGGAGGGTAGAGCACCTGCTCGCCTGTTGACCCAGCTTGTAAGGTCACACAAATTGCGGATACACGCCATGATTGCGACACCTGTCAAATCTACGATTTGCCACTTTGCGCCCCGCCCAATAAACGCCTCCAGATCTCGACCTAAATGTTGAATTCCCAAAACAAAAGTGTACGAGTATTGATTTGTGTATTACACACAAACTGTGTGATTTTTGTCTGTCATAGTAAAATTGTGCGACCCATAGGAAATTGTTACTTTGATATTTGTAAATTGTGGTACACGCAAAAAGGTTGTGCTTCAGTGGATTTGGTTAATTTGAAGTAGTGAATGACAAAAAAACAATACAGGTGCTTTTGCAATGCACTAAGTTTTGTAATCAAGTGCGTATGTAATCAAACCTAACGTTGTGGAAATATACAAAGTTGCTGTAGTTTGTTTTGATAACGCATTGCCCACCACTATAGATCTTTTATGTAATTTTCTTATGTAACACTAACGATTCACGAAGACCTTGTTTCTTTACATAGGTGGGATGTTAACTTTTTGTCGTGTCGCTGGCGTTTTGCAAACATATGGATTGACTTTGTAACGTGCTGCCGAAAACTAACGTTGCAAAATATCAAAACTGTGTATTTTTTGCCGAATTCCTTGCATTGCCAACAGTACCCGCACATCTGGTAAAACCTCTGCACTGAGGGCTTGTATTAGCACCACTTGGACACGCAAAGTACCTTGTTGTCCATGCGAACTCTCGTAAATATTTTCTGCACTCTACTTGAGTTCATTGCAACGGAACGTAGTAATTATAACATGTATATGTCAGGAGGCAACGATATCGCAACAGTACGGGGCAAGCAAACATTGTCGCAAACAAATACTATAGCGCCATGTCTCGTATCGTTTATCCTGTTGTTATGTAACGTGATATAGATATTGCAACTTAGTGCTAACGTTTGTTTGCTCACGTTTGGCTACAATTTGTCGCCTGGTAGAGCTGCTGCGAACGTGCCTAGCATTTACTGGTGGCCACGGTTCGGTGCTTGCGACCTTTCTACGTCAATGTCAAAGCGCTAATGGAGACATTGGTAGCGCTAATGTATTTTGACTGTGCTTGTTAACAAATTATGTCGCATGAGTTATATCTTTACTCGAGGACGAAAATTTTCAGCACAAATGTTTTTTGACGTCAAAAAAGAAACAATCGTACTGGTTTACTGTTTAGGTGTTTTGGAGTATCGGCACGTAAGCAGTTTTTTGTCAAAACTCATGATTTAGGGATTGGAGTTGTTTGTCCTCCTCCTGAAAAAGGTCCCAACAGATACACTGCCTGTTACAATGCCACAGTGCTTTGTCAGCAGGGCATACGACTTGTTGCATCACTTCCACTCAACATCGATTTGAGCGCTATTTTTGTCGCCGCAGCAAATGCTAAGTACACTAAGCCCGTCCTCGAGCGTGTTGATCTCCGAAATGCGAAGTGAAAACACATACGGCTGTGTCACTGTTGCCCATAGCATTAATATACTTTGGTGCAAACTGGTTTTACAACATGCCTATCTCCAGTATTATGCTCTAAAGCTAAAGCTTCACATTTTTGGCGATTTTGTGGTAAACTGGTTGGCGTCGTAATTTACATCGTCAGTGTTGTGATATTTGTCGTTTCCTGAGGATGTACAACCCAATTTGCAAACGATTTCACGCATAAAATGCTGAAAATTAAATTGGCGCAGAGAATGGCACTGTGATTTTTCGGTGGGCACGGAAGCACCTCGATCTGACGCAACTTGTCATGTTATTTTATGGTTTAAACTCTGGTATACAGGTGGTGTTACATGCATTTACCTCGCCTTTCTGGTCAGGTGGTCCAACACGGTTGTAACCTTAGGGTGGCGACACACTGTGTTGTGTCAGTTAATTTGGGAGAACTTAGTAATTCAGGACATAGATATTTTTTCATTTTAAACGTGATTTTACGCAAAAAAATAACAATGACATGCTTTGTGCTGATTTTTCAAACATTTGTTGCCTTTAGTAGGAGAAGCAACAGATTTAGAAACGCCAAATCAAGCTCTTAATTACACACCTGCGGTTTTGCGTGATTGCAGCTTGATTGGTCGATGTGGCGATTCCCATTTGTCCATCAGACAGACTTTGACGTTGGTCGGATGTTCGGATTGGATGTAGTTTGGATATACCTACCTGTAATTTGCCAACCATGCCGTGATTATCCCGCCACAATTAAGGCCATTTGGTTGTTGGCAGTCTTAATTTTAGTGTATGTTCTGCCAAAGCTAGTACTACAAGCGGCAATTTGGAAATTGGGCATTTTGCAGAGAGTCGCTTTAATTGTGCAGCAAAGGGATTTGGTCGGAAACTTGAATTTGCCGGTCTGTGGGCGTGTCATGCTAATACCTCAGGCTGTCATGTTATACAAAGTGTGTGACTCGGTTTGTTTTGTGCTAATCAATGGGTGGAGTTTGCAGTAAGAAAAAACTAATTGCCCCTTTAGGAAACTGTCATTCACTTGTGTCGAACCGGGCGACACTAATCCTACCACGGTGTGCAAAGGCGATCAATTATAACTGTTTGCTATGCGATTAGAAGTTTTGGAAATGCTTTGGGGAGAATTTTCGTGGTCAGCAAAAGACATGTATTTAGCCTTGTCATAGCGGATACTGTCCTTTTTATTAAAGTATATTTTACTTTAAACTGTCATATGAAATGTGGGACTGTGGGCATTGCCCTCCACAAGACTTTTATTACAACAAATTTGTGTGAGAGCTTTGCTTATAAATCTGCCTATTCGGTCTGTACGTGTGGTATTACGAAAATAATACAAATCAACGGTGGAGGTGCATATGTTTACTCACATCAAATAACCCGTTACGGACAAAAAACATGCAATCAGCACCTTTTTTAACTTTTCAGCGAGATCTGTGAGAAAACGTGTGTGAAGAAAGAAGACGTGATCTCGACCTTGCAACACCTCAATCTCATCAACTATCACAAGGGCCAGTATATCATCGTTCTCACCGACGAAGTTGTGGAGGGACACAAGCGATCCATGGCGAAACGGAAAATGCGCATCGAACTTCGCTGTCTGCATTGGACGCCCAAAGACTGGAGCAAACGCGGAAAGTGGTGACCCGAAGTAACCTGTTGTGATGGGGTCACGTGCTGTTTGAACTCTCGCTACCGGGTCAAACTGCTCGACCTGAAGTAGTTGGAAGGACTCCGGTCCGAATGTTGTGATGTGTAAAGGCAGGTGTGCATGAGTTCCGCGATGAGACTTACTTGGAACCTAAGTACCATTGCACTGTCGGACGTTTTATCTTTTTTCCTAAAATCACCCAAACATGGCCAATTTTCACGCTTTCCCAAAAATCAAACTGTTCTGCGCGCGCACGATGTTCAATTCTCCTGGTTGAAAAACAAATCAAACCTAATGAAAACTTGTGTTGGAGCTATGGCGTGGAACAGATCAGCGAATCTGGATTAAATTTAATCCGAGAAACGTTTTTCAACTCCAGCGACAACAGCAAGCATAGCCACAGACAATACACCTTAAAATCGTGCTTCGATGTCAACACATCTCCAGGCCACCTATTGCGCACGATCACATGTTTGCCTCAGTGACAATCTATTGTTATTTCTATAACTTTTGGAAACGCGGCCTTTTGCCCACGTCACACTTTTACTGCTATCGCAAAAAATGCGTAGTGACCACGTAGCCCTAATACATATTTTTGTGTACGACCCACCGTTGTGCTGTTTGCACTTAGGCCCGTGTGCGTATTAGGGCGCCAGGAACTAAACATGGTTTGGAGCGTGGTATCGGAAGCCCACCAATGCTGATAGACATGTAAAGAGTAGACTTCAAAAATTGACGCAGTTACAAGCTGCTGTTACGTATCTGCGGCCCGCCGATAACTGGGGCTTCCCCGACTTCCTGGCCAACTTTGTGCTGAGTAACGAGACTACACGGGACCAGGGGACTGTTTATGTTTTGCACCGACGCGCACAGCCCTGTGGGTGACAAACAAGTGTTTGCTCAAAAAAACACGACAATATTATTTCCCACTGAGGCAAAAACATGACTTTTAAAGAAGGGTAATGGACGAATATTTGGTTTCGAAAGACTTAAGGATTTGTACATCTTATACATTGACCTGGGTTGCACTGTTTTCCGATCATTGTCTTTAACTGAGATATGTGTTCTCTGGAATGCATAGGAACCCAATTTGCATAAATACAGCAGGACGAGTGCACCCCACATTCGACCAACATGCTCCCAATTACGTTGAATTGATTGTTACACACGTTTAAGTCATGAAAAGATTTAGTGCTTAAATGTTTACTCAAAAAGCGCAACTATACATTTTTGCTCAATAACATCCTCAGCAATAATCAAAAATTACGGCACCCCCTCGCGCCATAGTCGATCCCACGCAATGAACCGGAAATTTTCAGGCCCGTGACAAAGCCGGCGCTGACGGTTTGAACTTTTTCACCATCTGCCCTGCAGATCACATGCACCTGCCTGCAGTTGCCGAACACCAATCGACATTTAACTTGTATTTATCGGGCGATCAGTGTGTGGGAGATTTCAACCCGACGGAAAAATTTGCCTTTAGTTGCACACGGCACAAACCAAAACCACCAATTTGAGCCAGATCATTAGTGTTTTGTCGACGACCAAGGGGTAGTAGGAACTGCTTTGGGTATTGAAAACTACTTTTAACAGACCAAAACGTGATTGTACTTCTCCAGCGTCTGGATTTAAAGCAATCTAGTCATATTGTTTTGTATGTTTACTTTACATAATAATTATTTCCTGTGTGTTTTCAAGGGTGGTTAAATTTAAGGGCCATGTTTTGATCCACGGAAAAGAGTATTCATATAAATGAAGGTAGCCAACCAAACCATCGATAATGTGATGTAACATTTTACGGTCTACAGCCCCAGTCATGAAGGCGAGGCAATAACAGCTAAACGTGTATTTTATCAGACTACCTCCCATGCACAGTAAAAACGGAATAAAATGTTACGTCCCGCATTTACAAAGTACGTACGTGAAGTGTTTGTTCCGGTAATAGCCTAGCTTTTATCTCATTAAATGCGAAGATTTTTACAGCGCTGGACCCACTGTTGTCCCCAAACAATCGGACGGAATTAGGGAAACCACGGCTACAGTCGATCTCCACAGCAAACCCGTCGTCGCCAAGGCTCTACTACCGCACATATCTGAGTTCGCTCGCTGAACCACGTGACCGTTTGACGTCATCGCAGGTGGGTTTGACGTCACTGGCGGTCCGCAAAACCGTTGCCATACAAACAAACAGCAGTCGACTAAATGAGTCAAAATACCGTAAAAATTGGGAGTTGCTAGACGAATTGAAGCCATGAACGAATTTTACTTCCAATTTCGAATGCTAGTGTTTTGTTCAAGACGGGTTATAACGCGTTCCAGAGATAAGGAATGGTGTTTGGTATGCGCCTACTTCGAAAACATACTACATCTATTTTGGAAATTCAAAAACGCCTTTGTAACATTCTCCGCCTTTTCGCCAGCCAAAGGCCTAGGGGCGACGGTTTTGGATTAATATTAGGTGGAATGTTTGCATAGGCGTGTCCCGACGTCGGCTACATTGAATGCCAATCACAGACACAAAGAACCCACGCACTACACATGCTAAACGGGCGTGCTCAGGAATTTTACTTTCCATCTGTAATACCTGATGAACTTTCGTAAAGGTATTCCAGCGACAGTTGCTATTTTTATGGCGGTATTTTCGTTTGACTCATATTGACGCGTCAGTTATGAATGGCCTGATTTGATGGTGTGCCGCTTTTTTTCTGCAATGGTGCCATTAATAGGCGGTAGACCAAGAAGCATGGCGGTTCATCGCGTCTCGTCAATGAACGGAAGCGCGTTTGATAGATGAGGCATTGTTTAAATCACGCACTTTAGAAGTTTCTTATTTCTTCGTGTTTCCGAGTCCCCAACCGACATGACGATCTGACCCCAACTGTTGTTAAATATTGTTGGCATAATTGTTTTATGTCGTGCGGGTTTGTTTGGGGTCGGCTGCACAAGGCCCCCGCGTCACCTCGGGCGCCATGCCCATATTATATTACGACGGCTTTCATTGTTTGGAAGGCGACATAGAAAGCGGAAAGTCATTGTAATGAACTCAAAAAATGTTTACTGAAACTACTATACCTCGTCCTGGAATGTTTCTCTTACTTTGCAGTTTCGGTTGAAACCCTTTGGTGGCTTTCGGAATATTCAAAGTCATCGAAACCTGTTAATCATTCTTTCGACCAATTTCATAGCCTTGGATATGGTATCCCTTTCATATTGCTACAAAATCAAAACTAATTGTTTAGGTGTTACTGCACCGCATTTATTGAACAGGCCCAAACGCATTGCTTGCAAATTGCAAACATACCAACATTGAAAAACAACCCCCGTATCTGCGCCCACGCTTCTTTAGCAAGCTTGCAAGTATGTAATTGCCTGTATCTCGACGTTATGAAAATACACAGACTTTCCCATCCAAAATGCATATTGTAGTTAGCGGAGGGCCGATAACCTGGGTTTTGCCGCGTCTAATGACAGTTTAAAGTCGGGTTGTATACCCCATGAACTCTGAATAACCGAGGTTTGTTATTACAAACTTGGTGTCTGCTGCGCAGCCGCGACATTACCAGCTTATTTAAAGCCCCTTGATGATATTACCTGCAGTCCATTAGGATAAAAATCGTAGTGTTGAAATTCTGCACCCACTGATAAGATCTAAATCGGAATTCGTTTTTTTGTTGGTGCAGCCAAGTTAATAAGCTTGATTACAAACCAATTATTCACGAACATGTGTTTTCACCACGTTTCGCTTTAACACTACTTAACTCCTTGCCTAATTAGGACTTTCCTTTTAATGTAAGTTCAATAAAAGAGCGCATGTTTTCGCGGTTTTAATGTATCAACAGAGTTGTGTTGCATTTGCATGTGATAAGACTGTGGAAGATGGCATGGTTGACATATGTACTAATGAGCGCGCAATGCAAACAACAGGGTACATCATCACATAGTCTCATTACACAACTTTCACCGACTGCTCACGTCAGACGACACCTTATCGAGCATTGAAACGACGCGCCAGGCTTGGGAATGACATTGAAATATGCGCACACGGAGAAGAGCAAATAAAACTTGCAGAGTCGTTTCCTGTCCGGGCTTTAAATGAAAGTCGGCGCGTTTTCGAATTCGTGCTGATGAGAAACGCAAGTCGACGACGTGTAAAGCGCACTGGTTGACTCACAGCAGCACTGCCACCCAGATTGTGACGCGCCAGTGCCGGGTTCAAGCGGTTCCCAGTGTCGGAAACAACAGACTGGGCAGAATGCGGCGCGGCGTGAACCCTTGATTGCGAGACGAAGCGCCCGGAAATCGTCTGCAGCAATCTAAGGCCACCGAAATAATTACCATTGTAGAGAGTGCTTCCTTTAACCATATATCGTTACTGTCTATCACGTTTAACCCCCATTACACTCCGAAGGCTGCTTTACATTAATTCAGTCGAACTGAAAAGGGAAGTTTTTTGTTCAGCCGGGAGTTGTACAACCACTACAAAATAGGAGACACAGCAAGTTTTGACACATTTTATTGGTGATGGTTTTTGCGTAACAAAGATGCTTTTGAGAAGCAGCTTGCTAATTACGAGAAAAAACGGTCGCCGTTCTATTTCGGGCGGCATTTATAATTGTCGAGCGTAAAAGTTGATACTTCCTCAGGAACATCCGAATAAAAACACTCAGGAAGCATTCCCACGCTTCCTGGACAGCGAATGTGCTGCAGCAGCAGGGCGAAATTTCCGGTAACCAACGAGCAAAAGCGGCGAAGCAATTTACAAATGAGTGCCAAAGACCGGATCACCAAAGCGGGTGTCAATTTTCGCTGACTGAAGCGGTGCAGGGCTTTGTTTTGTAGGGTGAGGCCGACGCCTTGCCACCGCTCATTGCTGCGTTCGGCTCGGGCCCGAGGGGTCATTACCAGCGAAAAGTGCCTGCCGCCTGATCACGTTTGTGGCGCTCCCAATGTCGATTTGCTTACTTTTCCACGGGCAACTGTGAGAAGATTACCACCGGCGAATCAAGCTCGAGACCAATTGCCTGCGCATTGACGTCTTTCGAGCTGCGGCGCAGAAATTAACTGTAATTTCAAGTCGCCACCGAACAAGATTTGTACAATCGGCCCAAGCCTTCCTGCTTTCAAACACTGATCGAGGGAAATACTAATGGCATGCTGCATCGGTGTTCAAGGCCACTTAATCCCGCAATTTGCGATAAATATTTAAACAGATTATTGAACATCCAAACCGCCGGTCGTATGCCAGCGGCAGGAATAGGTTCAAACGCTGTGTCACTGTACCGGAACTGCACCCGACGAATAAGTGAAATTTACGATTATTAAAATTGTAGCATTGTGTTTGCTGACCACTTCGCCAACTCGCATATAAGGTAGCGATCTGCAAAGTACACGGCCTGGTGATCGCACAGCCAGCAAATCATCCATTTACGGTGGGCGCCGTTCGATACCAATGTTTACACGGCGTCGTTGGTTGCTATAATCTTAAATCGACGGTGCTTGTGCGAGCACGAAGAGCACATCTACAAATTTGGCCAAGCCTCCGTCTTACGAGTTACATCCACGCGCACTGGTGTTTGGAAAAACTGGAGATAGTTTCTATGCCGACATTTGTGCTTTCAACTGATTTCAAACTTAGATAACTGCATACAGGCACAAACACAACTACTGGCCTATCAGTAATCAGCAAACAGCTGTCAAGATAAATTTGGTATGAATGAAAAAATAACATTAAAAACTGTTCCAGTTCCGGAACGCCTTTCCCAAATAAAATGGTAAACCTGTTGCAAATTGCTGATGTTTGAACAGGAAAAACATCCAGTGATAATTTTACATGCAATGCCTTGCTTTAGAAACGCGAAATTAAAAACAATGTTGTACACTTTCGAGAAGTTTTCCAATTACGACTTTTATATGAGGGGAATATTGCAAACGNTAATTTTACATGCAATGCCTTGCTTTAGAAACGCGAAATTAAAAACAATGTTGTACACTTTCGAGAAGTTTTCCAATTACGACTTTTATATGAGGGGAATATTGCAAACGGGAACGAGGATCTACTCGTGTTTTTCCGACTCCCAGCCAGTTCGCGAAACCTGACCATCACGCGTTCTGAAACTCCCCGTGTGCTCCTCTGCTTACTCTCTCTTTGATGCGCGCCTTTTTTTCTTGCCTCGCACTGTCTGGCAGCCCAGCAGTATATATTGATGTGAGGCGCAAAACACAAAGCACAGACAGAGCGAATAGCTGTTGGATTTGGTGAGAAGCTGCTACTAAAACTGTACAAAACATGGATGTATATTTTCAAACAAGAAGCGCGGCGGAGGCGTTGCCGAGGAAAACTTGCAAGTACAAATGAAACATGGACTATATTTTTACGAATCGTACACCGATGAATTGAGAAGATATTATGCAGTGCCTAAGAAGAAACTAGAATGTCTAGTTACAAAAACTGACTGTACGTGAAACGTGCAACTTGTTGACAAAGAGGTCACAATGTATATTACACTGTTGATTTCTTGATAAAGACAGGGATTGCATCTAGCATGAGCTTTATCTTGAAACAGGCAAGCGCACACAATATTGCTCAAAACCAATACGAGCGGCGCAGCAAGCCTGCCTCAGCGAAAACAAGTTGTTCACGACTTCCACGCGAATCCAGTCGCCAACGGCCTGATGCCATCTGCGAAGTTAAGCACTCAAGGATTCAGAAGACTGATGAGAGAACCCTGACTTACGCAGATCAGTTTGGCCACGTTACTGCTGGGAGATGGACGCTGTCCAGTAAAAGAAACCATTGGAAATTATGCCAAAGGTAAATTGAGTTTCAATGCAGTTTAACTCTTAAAGTTTTATTAAAGTTTAATTCAGTTTTATTCATGTGCACGTTATTTAAGCATAAAATAACACTATTTATATTGATGCGATGAAACTAATCAGGTTTTTATCACTTTTTCAGAATTTTTAAACTCTCCAATCAACTGCATCATTTAATACATCGAAACCCACCGCATCATTCGACAAGCGTTTCTCGCGCCTCAGACCGAAGCGCGAATCACTGTCATGGGTTGACAACACAGCTGTAGCGGATGTGCAGCAGCCTCGCTACTGTGCAACCATGTGATCCTGCCTTTCACGTGACGTGGTTTTGCCCATGTGGGCAAACAAAACGAGTCGATCCATCGACTGAGTTTACTGATTTTGCTATGCCCGATTGTTTTACTTGTTTGCTTTTGTTATTATTGTGTTTATTTGTCGCATACACTCAAACTTGCTTTTATCGACCTTGTGCATTCTGAATTTATTTTTTCAAATAAAACGTGAACAGTAAATATTTTGTTCAACTTCAGGAAGAAACGTGAGAAAAAGTGTGTAAATTTAAAATGCAAAATCTCAATCAGCATCAGACTGAAGCACCTTAAAAGAGAATAGCATACAAAACACAGTGAAGCTAAGATTTAACGTCATACATTTGAGATAAAACTTGCATTAACAAAATGTTCCAATATACTATGCAAAGTAGGCGAACCAGCAATTTCGCCTGGTTTTTATCAAAATTGCCTGTGATTATCATCGAAAATTGAAAGGCGGCCTACTCTTTGAAGAAAGGCACAGGATATTTCAGAACGGGGGCTGGCTTTTTCCGCAGTCAGCCAAATCACAACCTAAAGCACTGCACAACACTGAAACGGAAATATTAACTGGCGTCTGCGGTATCCGGACAGCGCAAGGCCACAATGGGCATAGGAAATGCACCTAACAATTACCGTGTTGCTACAAATCCTGCTTGGCGGCTGCCGAGCGACATTCAACCGTGAAGCCTTCCGTCCTGCTAAACGAGCGCGGGTGACACTTGGTAAATGTCGGCCGACGGAAAGCCACATCCGTGCCTTTGATTATTTGTACGGTGCGCCGCTTGGCGCGCTTTGGCCGTGACTGTAGTGTGAGATCGGACGTTCAACTATCGACTTACCACAACGATAGGAAGGGTTTGCTTTTCTCACAGCAGCTCTGCGCGCGTGAACCCGACGTTCACTGCCCCAAGTGTGACTCACTGTAGAATACCGGGCAACCTGAAAATCTAGTTTCGCAATGGAACAAAACGAATATATTGGGTAGTGAAACCGCGGAATTCCAAATTTGTTACTTCTACGCTTGTGCGAGGTGTTGTGCTGAGCGACTCGTAAACCATGTCGGTGATTTATTGCGCAAAAAGTTCGTGGGTCAGTATCAGATGGAAGGAAACTGATTTAATATCCCGCCACGTTGATTAACGGCGTGTTGGCATTTTGGTTTAATTTTACCAGCAGTGATTCCTCATCTGAGAAAAAGTAATTTACCAAATACAGTTACGTGTTTTTCATGTATTTGGACTTTGGGCTCTATACAGCAAGGCTACGACAAAGTGAACGTGGCTTTTAATAACATGCCAGTGAAGTCATTCGGTGTATTTCTGTACATATAATTTGCGCCGACCATGTCCCTAATTGTTGCAGCAAACTGCGACCGCATTCGGCTTAACTGCGACACGTTTCATCCCATTTGCGTACGCTTATAGCAGTGCGAATCGTTATCAGCACTTTCCGTCGCACATGCTAATCCTTCAGAAAGGTGAACGCCTCTGCAAGGCCAGGCTTTAAGAAGGATGCATCGTCGGCTATCACAACACCCCGGGGCACAGGTTACCTCCAACTTGGGGACGATCAGGTCGCGTATCCCCGTGGAGAAAACTTGGATAAACAGTTTTTTGCCCCCGTGTTCGAGCGATGACCCTGGAAGTTTGTTCCCTGGGCCGGGCGCGCCACGATCTTGTCTGTAAGGCTTAGCAGTCGTTTCTCAAAACCAATCAGGCAAGCGAAAGCTCAAAATTAGCATAAGCCGCCGGCAAGTGCGGATGCGAACGGCTGAATTCAAAATAACTTTCGCATCTCTCCTCTCAGCGCTGACCTGGTAAAACCCAAACACCTTGAAACGTGCCCGGTGCATATTTTTCCTCTTCAGACCATAACATGTTTTGTTTTTGTAGTCTGAATACCGGATGTGGTTAAGCGCAAGAGCTAAATACACCCATGTGTGTTTATTTTTAGCCTGGCATTTTGGGGGGGACTGACTGCTTGCACCTGTTCATGGGGATTCACAAGATCTTAATATGACCTGGTACTTAAAAAAGGACTTGCAGTTTTTCCCCATGCTAATTACTGAAATTCCAGAGTGTTTAAAACGAAGGAAGGCAATTTAAATTCAGCTGCTTCTCTTCCCGAGTATCACCTTTCGCAATTTCTATTCATAAGCATGCGTTCCCCAACCGCAAGCCGCCACTCGGCCGTATGGCGGAGTGTATGTAAATCGCATATGTTCGATAGTTGCGGGAACACCCAAACATTTGCCTGGCGCCATTTGTAATCGGCCATCGTCGATCCAGTGGACGGAAAAAGTTCGACTCTGTCACGTTTTACGCCTCGCCCATCAAAATTGGACCTGTACAAGGTGTGCCAATTTATTGTTATTGGGCTAGTCTATGCAAAAGCACCGTGCTGGATATATGTTTATGTAAACCAACATACTTATCGGGCTAATGCTAATGTTGGTAGGATTTGCGTTTAGTTTATTTTTTAACACTTGCGCTTTTTTGGACATTGATGTAAAAGACATTTTACGTTATTTGCGCCATTATGTTCCAAAGTAGAAGTGTCTGTTTGCAGTCGCTCGGCTGATTTGCGTAGAGGTGTCCGAACTTGATTCTATTCTTGTGTAAAGTACGCAAACCAGTTCTTAAGCGTTATGTTGGTTAATCCGTCGTACGATTTACATCCAGAAGCGACATGCTGGCACAGGTGCCTATTAACTCGGTCTCCAACTACTTGCACGCTTCTGTGAGAAATTCATCTGTTTCGAAAGAAAAAAATTATACTGAAACAGTTCTTGCTATACCAGTTTCGTTTCTATCTGGTAAAAAATACCGCTTGGAATGTTTGGCGTAAATGAAATGTCACATGTCTTGAAACCGGTTTGATTGGCACCTTAATCCTGACGAGATTGGATTACATGGACTAACACAGGCGTTCGACGCATGCTAAGTTTACAGTTAGGTCGACGTCGAGGTCGAAAATACGATATAAGCAGATTAACATATGACTTTGCCAAAAAGATTCGCACGAGCGTGTGCAGTATTGCTCATTGCCGTCTTTTTGATATTTTTACTCCGATAAATTTGATTCAAGGCCCGTAGAAATGATAAAAGATGGTTAAATTTTTAGCTAAATTAGTTGAACGACCGGCAGGTACAGAATACAGCTACGGCGCGCGCCAAACCAGTGGCGCGTCACCTGAAAACATTAGTGAGTACAAAGGCATCCAGACTGAACAAGGCAACCAACAGCGGGTCCCTGTGATCAAACGCGGAACAAGCAAGGTGCCGCGGTGCTTTGATTTGTCAGGCGTGAGAGGGAACGGATGGGCTTTGTGATTCACAAGAGTGAACTCTTCACTTCCCACGCCCCATCTTATGCTGTGGGTGGCAAAGTTGTGGCACAGTCACAGTGTCCTCGCAAGTCACACCTTACTTCCCGCGCGAACCGCATTTAATCAAGGCCCTCCGCCGCGCGAGAAGTTTATTTTTGCCCAAATTAGTCGATATAAGTGGCAGCGTTCGCAAATTTTGCTAGGTTGCTGCTTGATAAAGGCAACTCGGATAGTTCGCCGCCTATTTTTGTAGCCACTTATAGATCGGATCAGCTTTTCACACACTGCGTCTTGAACTTAGGATCCTAAGGCTATTTTAAGATGGGCAGTTTTTATTACCATTCGCACAACGACTGCCTTTTTACTGGATTAACCCTTGCTCCCTCAACCGTTCTCAAACAGTCAGTAAACGATGTTGTCTCACTGCAGACCCAAACCTGTGGTGGTATTTTCTATTTTCAGGATTGGGAAAGTTGGGCTCATCCGATATGAAACATTTTATAAATTTGGGTGAGGTAGAGTTCATACAAGGGACGCGAAACGCAATTTACACCAAACTAGCCCTTTATCCCACGTAACATCGCCCATTTCACTTTTTCGTGAAGTCTGTCACGTTTCAGCGTCAATGCATCTATGCACGTCCCACAGCAAAACCTCCATCAATTTTCGCCTGGTCGCCGTCATACCACCTCCGGCAACGCGCCACAGATCCGCTGGCGGTCACGTGACGATTCCCTCACGCCCAACGCACACCTTCCACCGCGCCTTCAAGCGGAAATCGGCGTGTCGACCAGTTAAAACACAGCCCTTGAGGCGCGTGACTTTGTTGTCAGGTATGCCATATCAAATTACTCCTGACCGTTTATGGAGAGGTGCACACCGATCCAGTAACACTCTCTTTTTTGTAATTGACCCAACCATCTACCATTGTGAGTAACCACTGCTGTGGCATAGTCTGGGGTTGAACAAGCGAGATGGAATGACTGGCAGGCGACAATCCAGACTCGTCTACTTATTTGGAATCTAAAGGACCGCCCTGGCATTCTCATAGCTTCCAGCTTAGACACCTGTCGCAGACACAATTTACACGGTTCGTTTTGAGATTCCCATGAGTTCAACATGTTGACATAAGATGTTTCCTGCTCCTCATAACATTTACGGTCATACGGCGGCGTGGGAAGGGTACAGGTGCTCCGAAGAATTCCAATACTGAATCAAACATGCTTAGTGAAGCGTGTTGATCAACATCCACATGCCTAAACAAGGAGCCTCGCTCCAAACATTATTGTATTACATAATTCGACCAAAAATCAGATTTTTCTGTCACTAAAGACAAAAGCTGTTTACGAGCAATATCTTGCTAAAATTCATGCCGGAAAAGTTGCAACGACAAGTCACAAGGAAACAAAATTACAAGTCGGTTTGGCTCCAGCACGGTTTCAATCCGTTTTAACATTACGATCAGAAGTGACCCCCAGAGAGCAACGATTGTCGCTCGCCTTTGTTCGTGTCTTAAGTGGGGGTGCATTAACAGTTACAGTGACTGTGTAATGTTTCGTTGTCTTAGCGAAGTCCCACTAAGGCCTTCCGTTTTCGTCCTAAACATTCTATTCACATGGGTTTGTGTGGCCGCCTATGTTGGACGAACAACTGGCAAATGGCTCCGGAAGGGCCCAACGGACATTGTTTACTTAAATGTTATTGCCTGTCGTGACTGTCTGTTTTGTTACAAATCGTTTCTGAACTCAGAAAAGGGGTTTTCTGTGCCACGTTGCCCAAAGCCAGAAGCGGCAAGTCTGCTTTTTCGAACANGCACACCGATCCAGTAACACTTTTCTTTTTGTAATTGACCCAGCCATCTACCATTGTGAGTAACCACTGCTGTGGCATAGTCTGGGGTTGAACAAGCGAGATGGAATGACTGGCAGGCGACAATCCAGACTCGTCTACATATTTGGAATCTAAAGGACCGCCCTGGCATTCTCATAGTTTCCAGCTTAGACACCTGTCGCAGACGCAATTTACACGGTTAGTTTTAAGATTCCCATGACTGGAGCATGTTGACATAAGATGTTTCCTGCTTCTCATAACATTTACGGTCAATCGGCGGCGTGGGAAGGGTACAGGTGCTCCGAAGAATTCCAACACTGAATCAAGCATGTTTAGTGAAGCGTGTTGATCCACATCCACATGCCTAAACAAGGAGCCTCGCTCCAAACATGATTGTATTACATAATTCGACCAAAAATCAGATTTTTCTGTCACTAAAGACAAAAGCTGTTTACGAGCAACATCTTGCTAAATTCATGCCGGAAAAGTTGCAACGACAAGTCACAAGGAAACAAAATTACAAGTCGGTTTGGCTCCAGCACGGTTTCAATCCGTTTTAACATTACGACCAGAAGTGACCCCCAAAGAGCAACGATTGTCGCTCGCCTTTGTTCGTGTCTTAAGTGGAGGTGCATTAACAGTTACAGTGACTGTGTAATGTTTCGTTGTCTTAGCGATGTCCCACTAAGGCCTTCCGTTTTCGTCCTAAACATTCTATTCACATGGGTTTGTGTGGCCGCCTATGTTGGACAAACAACTGGCAAATGGCTCCGGAAGGGCCCAACGGACATTGTTTACTTAAATGTTATTGCCTGTCGTGACTGTCTGTTTTGTTAAAAATCGTTTCTGAACTCAGAAAAGGGGTTTTCTGTGCCACGTTGCCCAAGGCCAGAAGCGGCAAGTCTGCTTTTTCGAACAATGGCCTATAAGGGCTTTTAAGCGCCCGTGAAGTACACGACGACACTTTGTATCCAAGAGGCACATGGCAACGTTTATCATCGGAAACCCTGGCGAGGTCGCGCTGATTTCAATGTTAAAAAGATTCAAGTGATGATTAACTTCGTCGCGGACCGCATGGAAGCGCCAACGGGGAGCTGCCTTTTTGTTGAGCGGTTAACGGGGGCCATCAAAGCAATTCAGGCGGCGGGCCATTGGGGCCGCGCGCCGCCAACGACTCTTTCAATCGTCAGTTCAAAGAAAAACGTCGAGCGCCAATAAATCGCGCGTTGGAATGGCGAAGACAAACAACAGCGGTGTTTTGCAGTGCCACTCGAACGCTAAACGGTATCCGGAGTTCAAAGAAGCCTTGTTAGGTCTGCCTCGTTTGGTGGTAACGCACCACATGTGTTAGTGCTGTATTTTCTTGTACCTTGAGTAAACATTAACGCTGTGTTCCGTCTGTTGGGGCAGGTAGAATTCCTTTTAATACCAACAAGGTGATTTCCAATAATCGTTTATACCATGTAAACCACTTGACAGAATTTTCGTTAGTTGTAACTGCTCCTGTTGCGAGCAGCCTTACCCCCGCTCGTAGAATCAATTTCCTTAAAATCGAGTGTTTTCACGGCATTGTTATGTTCGTGACGTCAATCGTATCTCTACACACCCAGATGTAAATATTAGGCGAAACATCGACAAATTTTAATCGCCTGAATTAGTAACAAGTAAGCACTCAACGCGTATTTAGCATCCGCACTTTAAAATTATTTGCCCAACATTTTTCACTTTCTTGTCAGGCGTAAACATAACAAGTTACTGAAAAAAGCAAAGTTCCCGATGCATACAAGATGGAATAGAACCAGTTATCAGATGCTTTGTGACAAATTTGACAGTCAAAATTCAAAAACTTAAATTAAAAAGCCAAAAACAAAACTGTATTGATTAAAAGCATCCATAATGCTAAATCAATTTGACATGAAAACCTTAAGCCCTAAAATTGGCAAAATTCACGTGGTCAACCAATCGATATCATTTACAACTCATGATCCCAGTCCACGCCTGATAGTCCCACTCAATAGCAACCCCGGTTAACAAAAACACCCCAGGAAACGATAGCACGAGATTGCACAACAGTGGTGCGAGAGGTGAGGACACCGCACGGGGTTTCACCTTGGCGATGTTACACAATACCTGCAACGTGTCTTTCGTTCTGCTGTGAAAGCATCTTTCCCCGTCAGGTAAAAAAAACTTGCGGACAATAACCGTCCAACTGCATTCTCGAATATTCTATTGAGTCAGCGATTTCCAGAGGAGTTCAACAACAAGCAAAACTGCCATGTCACCTAACCGCCGGCAAGCCAGGAGTTCGACGAGCACTCCGCCCTCTCTCCTTTTTATCTCTATCGAAGCACATGTTTTGAACGACTGTTGTAGCTGTTGTGATGCAACAACGCGCAACAACCGCGAGGAGAGGTTTGGCGCAGTCGAATTTAGACACGTTGCCCAATTCGGTGGCTGTGAAATGTGGAAACATTGCAGTAGCTAAGAGAACAGAAACATTTCAAAAAATTTGTGGCTTTTCGTTGGACAATCTGAAACACCGTATCAAATCTTCTGGTGATAACTTTTGAATTTTTTAAAACAAATCGTGTCCTGTTACTGAAGTACAATTGGCAAATTAGGTTTTTGTACTTTGTTAGCATAACAACAACAGCATGACCGGTCATGCGTATCGACCCCGAGCACGCCACCATCACCTTCGAATAAAGCTGTGGTATTTATTTACTTAGCAGACGAGGTCAAGAAACGGACTTTGCATCGGAACATAGAGTGCATTGGACTCGAAGTGTATCCAAATAGTTACTTGGTGGGCGTGGCAGTAGGCGTAGCGACGAGAGAGCATACCAAAGCTGGTGGGTGGACTTCGCACCCGAAGCGAGCTAGACTTGGAGGCAACGCTCGGCAGCATTTTTAAGACTTGTTAGATTGCAACACCTTCCATCCTGTCGGCTTGTTCGTTCGGACTAATTGTTTTTCTCGAATTTAGCAATGGGTTGTAAGACTTTGCAAGATGGTAGGCGAGCCCAGACATGCCCGCCTTGGGTGTAAGGCGGTTGGAAAGCTGTTGGCTCGCGTGTCGCGTTGCACCAATATGTCGCAACATTACACATCATAGTGGGGATCCTGTTTGGGGGCGGACTGGTTGTGTAATAAATTTAAGACACGTGGGAATACCAGGGACAAACCGTGTCGGTGAATTGATGACCATTACCCCTGCAGAAATGTAAGTTGTATCTTCTTCTCTCTGCAAGATTCCTTTATCTTTTATTGCACCGCGTTTGCTGAAAGAATCATTTCCCCTTTTCTAGTTGTTTTGGAACCACAAAAGCTGAGCCCATTCAATTCGGACTGGAACACACGCTTCTACTTTCCGAACTTATTTGTCTACTTGACTTTGAGCAAATCCTATGGCGTTTCTAAATGTTTAGTCCAACCACAAACTTTCTGTTTGTCGATGGCAAACCTTATTTGTTCGAAATATTGTGTGGAAAATTCAACTGTTTCGCCAAGCGATACCTATAACAACAATGCGGTAAATGCCAGCCCGTGTGGTTGCCATGATATGGAAACACCAGGTCAGCCGAACTAAGCAGCAACTGGACCGTAAAAAATGTGACTTGCCTACAGTTTCGGGGAAGACCAGGCATAGACCCCGAACACATAAATAGCCTTGCGTTAAACACGCCGAGTCAATTTTTGGCGCTTCGTGTTCTTTACAATCATCATTTCTGTTGTGGAATCCACCAAGTTACTTGTAAAAAGTAGCTTCAATTATGTTAAATTTAGCCTCTTTAAGGAGGAAAATCTTGGCCTGAAGGTAGGTAATACGCTTTTCTCCTAACTAGGTCAAAACAAATCGTTTCTTGATCCTGTATGTCTGACTGAAACCTTGCTATTAAACATACAATTTTCGCCACTACATATTTATTTTACCACAACACAAAAACTGAAACCATGTAAATATTGGTATGTTTGTGAACTTTGGTTCGTAGCATATAAGGATACGAAAGGCACGATACACTCAACTTAAAACAGGCGCATTCACCAACAAAGCGAAAGTTTGCGAAAACGCAGTTGTCGAGGTAATGAAATGCATATAATGATCAATCAGAGCATTATAAATCGACATAACGAAACAAAAACGTTAACACGTGCAAGTACGTTATAGAACGATGACAACGTCATTTGGCAACGTTTGGCTGATTTTCTGATGCTCACGCGGGGATATTTCACCCGGATGTGATGTCATAAGTTTCGCTGTTTGCAATCTACAATAGAGAACAAAGTTTCGGTCAGTTTTTGTACGTTTTATCAGAAACGTACAACTAAAACTAAAATGGTTAAATAAAATAAAATATGAAGGGTAATCTATAATATCATACACGGTTACGTCAAAGTATAACACAGCATAACAATAACAAAACGACGGTAGTAACTTACAGCAAAAAAGCGATTCATAGCTTGTCAGGCATCACATCTTGAAATGTAGATGATACCGTAGAACTTGTTTTTCGTTTTGTTTATATACAGGCGCAAGTGATGTTCCTCTCATCAGCATGTTGAATCCCAGAGGTATACTTTGCGCATCAATAAACAGTTTGTGAGCAAGTTCTTTCAGTCTTTGCTCTTTAAAAGAGTTCAAAACTAGCAGTTGTGCCGACAGGCTGATGCTTGTCTTTTTCGTTACAATTTTTCTTGTTTTTTTTCTTAAAAGGTCTTTTTTTGGTGCATCAGTCCCCTTGCAAACGCTCGTGCATGGCAGCATTCCCTGCACTTGTTCGGGGAACCAACTTGGCGATACCAAGCCTGGTCTCCGACACGACGCTGCTAGTAGATGTAGCTACGCTGCTACGAAGCATTGTTCGATATTGTCGTTTGTTTTCTGAAGTTTTGCCACTGTGGATGATACAGCTTGACTTCTTGCAAACATATACAGTCCAAATATCACGAGATAGGTAAGAAAATTCGTTATTCCTCCAATGCAAGCAAGTAAATCTTCGGAAATCCAGACCAGCTCGGTCCAGAATCACTGCCAGTGGAGGCCCATGATCACGAATTTTTTTAAAGGTTTTTTGAAACACTCAAAAAACTGTACACTAACAGCACACACTATACAGCAAGCCGTTCATACAGAGAATGAGGTGACGCAATGACGAGCGCGCTTTTATACGAGCCAGTTGCGATAGCAAACAGTCACGAGACAAACCCCTTATAAGGCGGTCACGTGTTATCGCGATTTCGGCCTATTGCGCAAGATCCGTCGCCGCGCATACTGGTAACGGGAAATCATCGTGATTCGCCCATGTGTGGGCTTGTCCAAAGTTTGATGTGAGGGGTTTTGCGGCACCGGCATGTTTTGAATTCTTTTCCTTTCAAAGAAGGGCCTATATGTTAACAGACCAAAGGTGACATGCTCGTATCGTATTTTTCGAGCAATCTGTCAAATGTTATTTGCTGATTCTTATGCAACTGCATATTATACAAAGTTCATGTTACTGTTTATAAATAGGCTACCAACTGCTTTTTGCTTGTAAATATGATATGGATGACATCTTGTGTAACATGTTACATAACGGAACTATTTTCTATGATGCAAGAAAGAGCTTTGGTAATTTGGTAGGCAGGAAATGCGTTCAGCAACGAATCGTTTCTGCTGTTGTCTTGGGAGAGTGACACAGGACAAAGCATTTTTTGGAGGCGTTGCTCCGAACACGCCTTCAGCGATGACGCAACGGGAATCCCCGTCACCTTCAACTGGCGCGTTTTACTGGTGGAACTTTTCGGAAAACGTTTTCGAAACGCAAGTCTTGTGACTAAGGCGCGCTGCTGCTTCAAATAGTTTGACTTCAAAGCGTGATATCCCCACAACTGATCTTGCCAATTTGCCACTGGCAATTTTCACGACCACAAGATTTTTAGCTGCGAGAACTGGGCAAACAGTGACGTGTGCGTTGTGACGTCCGCGGAAGGCGGCCCTTGTTGACTGGGCATTACTAATTGATGAGTCGTTTGTTCGAACATCCCTGTGTCAACGCGGTGTACATTTTTAGTAACTAGTCGGGCTATTACAGGTCATAGAACCACCCGCCCCTACAATACCCCGGACCCTACACAATTTTTCCGCTCTAAGGTTATGCAACAGAATCATCATGACGAAACTTGTTTTCTAGTTTAACGTGAAACACCATGTGGTTTGTTAAAAAGCATGTTTAATTTGCCCGTTATATATCACCAAAAAGCTTATCATTATCATGGACTACACAGAAGAACAAAAACAGGAATTTGAAGCACTTTCTGCTATTTTGATGAATGATTTTGTCGGTAGGTGTCTTGTCGTGCTTTGTACGGAGATATGGATCTTATCACCCTTGTATAGAAGTGAAGAATTATTATATGGTTATATGTTTAAAAATCGGGTTGGAAGAAACGGGCTGACAATTTGAACTAACACTTGATAATTTTTGACCATAGCTATGGGAAGGTGAAAATTGAATGATGTTTGACTGCCTAGTAAAAGTGGTTCTTGATCCGTTTATGTTGTTTTCATTCTTACAGATTTGTCCACCACTCCAATGTCATGCATGATTGCCTTAAGTGATCTTGTGACAGATACAAAGACTACATTTCATCTAAAAATCACATTGCCAGCCAATTACCCTGATGCAATACCCTCTATCGACATTCCTCTTAGGGGCCATACTTACAACAGCAGTCTGAAAATGAACCTTATTGAATATTTAAACTTCAAGGTAATATGACTAATTTTTTTGTATTTCTGAGGTCTATACACTAAAAGACCATTTCCTTATTTTAAGGTTTGGTTGTACTTTGTGGTTTGTGTATCTGTTGATGCATGTGTAAAATAACATTAACATTTAAAACTTTTGTGCACATGTGACAAATTTATTCACAAAAGTTAAGTATATTCTGGTAATCCATGTATCAATATTGTTAACTTATTAAATGTTTCATGTACTTTGTGGTTTGCATTATCTAACTCTAAAATACCATTAACATTTTAAAGTTTTGTGTGCATGTGACAAATTTATCCTCAGCAGTTTTTGTAGGCAAATGAAAATGTTGGATCACCATCTTTGTACACCCTGTTTGAAGAGGCAAAAACATGGTTAGACAAGCATTTGCAAGCTTATACCACACAAAATCACTTTTCAATTGAGGAGGAACAAAAGCAACCCTTTCACGAACCAGAACAGTTGGAGGGCAACAGTCATACTGAATCTGAAGGAAAATGGGACTTTGTCATTGGCCTTGTGGTAAATATTGTTGTTCTGATGCTCCACCAAATACGCAGAAAGAAATTGCATTTCAGCCAAAGGGCCTGAAATTACAAAAGTCCACCACACATTTTTAATGTTGAATGGACAGAAAAGAGGGCAGCTTTTGCTAAAGTTGGGACTTAAACTTCAGGTTTGCCACAATTTTGACAGCATGTTTTGGTTGTAAGGGTAAGCCATCAGCTGGAAAGAGCACCTTCTTTAATGCAGCGACGAAATGCACTAAAGCAAAGATTGGTATTCATCCATTTACTACAATTGAGCCAAACTTTTCACAAGCATTTTACTCAATTCCTGATCCCACCACCAGCCTTGGGATTATCTCTGACCCAGGTAATTGTTTTTTATGTTTTCTGCCCAAACGCTTTGCTACTCACAACTTGGTTTAACCTTTTTCAATTTTTGGCCTTTAGTGTATAGACTCTGCAATGTATAACATTTTGCGGGTGCTTTGTATGCATGATTTTGTTCACGCAACAAAATGTTACTGGGGTGAATAAAAATACTCTAGTATCACAATCTTAGCAAAAAAAATGTTTTACAAAATAATTACCATCAATAAAATACACTAAAATCAAGCCAAGCAATTCTTTTCTCCTGGTGACATCACATAATCACATTCCTGTTGTAATAAGTGAAAAGTGAGTCATTAGCATTTATAGCCTAAAGGAATATCATCAAGTGAACTATGGACCTCACTAAAACTATGTGGCAATCAATCACTTACTTGCAGGTAATTCAAAACCCAGGCAAAAATATTTACTTTCGCAGCCCACGGAAAACCCCACGATGGCCTTAGGTATGTCCCTGTGCTCCTAAAGGACGTAGCGGGCCTCGTTCCAGGAGCCTCGGACGGGAAGGGTCGGGGAAATCGGTAGGTAAATACTTTTCCGAGATGTTTTTTTATCGATTGAGCTTTTCGCTTCGTTGGTTTATTGTCTAATCGAGCCTTGCAAGGACTATCGATTTTTGCAGGGCTGCTGTCTTTCGCAGATGGCTAGGTACGTCACCAATTGACGTATCACTTCTCAAAGAGGTAGTAGTATCAGTCGCGTAGATGCCCAAACTCGTTTTGAAATACGACGCAAAGCAATTGTCTCTCGTTGGCCTTTAAACGCATCTGTTTGCCCATTAGCTGTATTACGTGGGTTTTGTGTGGATGTTTGCAACAAAAACGTCAGTAGACCTCAAATTGTTTGTTTAATGGAGCTTTTGTGGGTATTGTGTGTATGTACATAACATAGCGTTTTAAGCAAAATTTTGACAAACGTGGGTGACATTTTATGGAGGCAAACGGTGTCCTTGAATTCGCACACATTTAGGGAGACATATATAGCGTGTTCCATGCAATAATCGATCCTCATTATTCGAAAATTAATCAATCGCCCATTTAAAAGGAATGAACAACTAATTTTTACACGTTGTATGGCTCTTTAGGCAGGAAAAAAGGATTTCACAAGAAAACATATCGCTATGCTATGTTTTTCCGATTCCAACAGTGTGAAACATGCGTAACCTGTTTCGATAAACACACAATTTGTAACGCAAATTCGATTATATAAAATCTGTTTTCATTCGTTTTCCTTTTTTATATGATGGTTGTAAAACGACCTTTCAATTTGGGTTCATATCCCAAAATATCTTTCAGCGTGGAAATGATCGCGTGTATCGGATATGTTCCATTTAAGACGCGTCCGTTTCCGAGTGTTAACGGATGTCTTTCCCCTGACGCGAACTATGCGTAACCTTTCCGAAAGCGCAAACCATTTATGACGCCACGAAAACTCCGGTAACTTTCTCATTAGGACATGTTTCGCCTTTGTGTGCTGCTATAAGTTCAATACTCGTAATGGTCATGCCCATCGCGTTTATTAAGTCTTATGCAATCGCGTGTTATTCACAATCATATGTACCGTGATGAGCAATGTCACACCAGGACGGACCGTTTTTGCCGGCTTGACGTCACCGTTAACGCGTCACGATTTGATTCAGTTATGGCAGTCAAACAGCCAAAGCGGTTCACTTGTGTAGTTGGGACGAAATTTTTTATCCGTCACCTATGCCGGACCGCAGATAAATTCACGGCGGTAGCCTTGTGGAGAAATGTTCACCGAAAGTCATGCGCCTCTTGAGTCCAGTGGAGAAAGTTTCACTAGATTGCGGTTTTATCACACCCGGGTGAAATTGGATTGCTCGCAAGCATTTCCTGGGCTTGTTTGTGTAGGACAAACAAGCGATAAACTTACCCGGCACTTTTCTTGGAGAAACAACAGCCTAAACACATTTTCTGTGTTTTGTACGTTTTGTATTTGGTTCAACTAGGTGGTATAAGCTGAAAGTAAAAATAAACATTTTAAACGCTGTTTCTGAGAAAATACCCAGAATAGAAAGTAGGGACAATTGTGGGCCTTTCTTGGCCTCAAAATAAATCGGTTGTATTTTTTTTAGTGGACTCTTGCAAATGTTTTTACGTTCTTCTCGCTGTATTAGGTCATATTTTACAAAACAAGACCAATCAACTGAACAAAAGATTTTTTACCACCCAGGAACTCGTACTGTGCTGCAATTTCTTGCGCCAAATCCAAAGCTTTTGTGTGACATCAATTTGTAATTGAATCAAAGGAAAAGTTCATTAAAAAAATTACCCTTCAAATCTCGCATCATTATTGACGTCATTAAAATACTGTGACGTATGATGGGGTTATTTCAATCAGGACTTGATTGTTTCATTAGGGCTAGAACGACATGAACTCTGAGGAAAATCAATTTTAATTAAAAATTATTGGTAAATCCGTAAGCTGTCCCAGAAAATGTTTTTTGTTGTACTGTAAAAATGTTTAGGCGAAGATTCATCAGCGTTTGTAACAACTCTCTTCATCTAAACGGTTTTTTAGTAACTGCCATCAGCTTCAACTGGCAATATATGTATGATTACCAAAGCGTACAAGTGTTGGCGACTTCTTGTGCTTCATGTCAGATTACATCCTAAAAATCGATATTTCACAAAACATTGAAACCTATCCATCTATCGAAACCCATTTCAAAGGTGTTTTTGACGCAAGGAAACAATTAGGAAAACATGAACTAACGCCCATCAGTGCAAGAAAAATATTTTTTTAAGTTTATTACATACAGGGTGGCAGTAGGAGGACAAGCATTTAAGTTGTGATTAAGTTGAATTTTAAATAGCAAGCGCATTTCTAATACGTTAGGTGTGTACAACGTTTCATATTAAAGGCAAAAAAGGCAACAAACGTAATGTCAGCCCCGTTAGTGGTGAACTTCCGTTATCGTCTCGTTTTATTCCGTTTTAACAATGCATCCAATTTCCATGCGTTAATGCTGCCATGTTTTCTTTTAATCTGTAAAGATCATCTGCACTTATTTAAGGCTTGAACTTTCGCTTTGGCCCATCCCACAAGCAGGTCCCCAAAATAGGTCGAACTAAAATACTGAAATTCAGGTTGTCGTCAATGCGACGAGTTCGTCTCGTTACTATAGTAGGACGTAGATACACACCCGTCGCTGTTGAAGGAAATCGGAAGCCACCTGCTCCACTTTCATGCGTAGTTGCGGCCTGGCTTGTCTGCCCACGAGCAAGCTATTTTCGTTGTTCAAGAAAGCGTAGCCATTGATCCTAAAGGCGCACCTTGAAGGTCATGGTCGCTAAGAATTCCGCCATCGACCCAATTTTCGAAAAAAACTTGTGACGTCAAACTGAATAATGGCAGAGGTTGCGCATGAATGATCTCTATGTTACTTGTTGGCAGTATTAACCGACAAACTGCGCGGTTGCTCACCAGAACGTTTGACGTAGAAGAATGATGAGAAAGTCCTTGTTGTAAACTAAAGGTGATTATGGCCGCAACAATGCTCGCCAATGTACAAGTCAATATAAGAGTGTGTCTTGCAAAACCGTGTAGTGAAAAGCGCAGCCTGATCATTTTTGCCGGTGTTGAGAAACTTCACTTCCGTAGACTTTTCAGCCCCGCATCAGGTGTGGCAAATCATTGACGCGACGCTAAGTAAATTTGCCTGGGCGTCGTATTCCAGTAAAAAATACGCTTTGGAAATCTGCGATTCGCCAGCGGATGTTTATCTCCACTATGGGTGACGTACCTTCACCCCTTGCTTAGCAACTATCTAATGGTCATGGTTTTTCTGTGACGTATTTTGTGTCAAGTTTATGACACGTTGCCACAACGTGAACTAACAGGAAAAAGAGTAAGAAAAAAATTAGTGTGAGAACTTTAAACTTGATTATGTATTTACCTTTGACTTGTATTGTGATCATGTACGTCATTGGAGGTTGCTGTGCCGTAAATAAGCACGAACTCGCTAAGCCGACCGCTAATTTCCGTTCGTGGGCAATCCTCAGTCGCCGTAGCACGACGTAATCGGGCTCTGGGTTAAAGCATAATCTATAAGCAAGCATTATGAAATCATGCTAATTTTATATTTCCATTATAAATTGTATCAGCAAAATTGTCCTTAACTATAGTTAACCCCATCCAGTGACCACAGTGATTGGAATACCTCCGTTTATTTGTTTTTTTACAGACATTATTCGAAATCACTTCCTACATATAGTGTTTAGCCCATCAAAGGATAAACCCTTGTTACGATACGTGGCCAGATTTTCCCCGAAACGTGTCTTCTTATAGTCCTATCCCGCATCCGTATGTAATCATTGACCAACCGCCAAAATACGTTACCTAATTTATACAACAGCAACTCCTTGCATTAAAAGTGCTGCGAACTCGCGAGTTCACGGAGAAGGGTTAAGTCAACTGAACTTGTGAACGCAAGGGCGCTTCCGCATTTTGCCCAGGTACCTTAGTGTGTAATTGGCCTCCCCAGCTAGTTATGTGGTATCGACGTGGCGGGACTGCGTCAGAAGGACGATGATTGCTAAGAAACCAAACAGACGTTATCTTTAGAGTGGGGTTTGTTGCAATCGCAATACAACATGTTCTACATGTCCACGTGCGCACGTGGAATAATCACGATGTGGTTTTCCTGTAATTTTGACCTTGAACTCTGTCTTACCCGTGGAACGCCAAATGACCGCGTAAAGTCTTCTTGCTTTTTAAAATAAGATTACCGGTTGCGTAACGCGAGTTCCTATCTTGGAAAGCTCAAAATTAATGCTTACTCTTCTTTGTGTTGACAAATTATAGGGAATTTGATCACCAACCAAAAGTTCAAAATCTTCCCAAGTCGTTTTTATGTGTATCGCATCTTTAATGTTCGCAAAAGCAGTTGTTCGCATAAGTAACTTCATGTATTGAACGTAAATTTATAAAAATGTTCGGTTACATTACATTGACTATCAAACTTGACCCCCGTACTCGAAGGCAATGACATTGGAGAATATCACATGTTATTTTAGCTTTTGTCGTTTGATTTTGGAAAATCCTAGTCATGAAAACTGTAGCAACAATGTCTCGCTTCAATCAAATGGCTTCAATACGATCGTGGTGACACAGCAAAATCCATGTAGTTTTTGCACCGCAGGCACGAGGTGCTTTGTCAATACGGATCACGTGTTTGGCGCGGAATGCCTAGTCACGATTTTGTTTCTCTCCACGCATTCGACCGCGTTGGAAAGAATGCTGATTATTATACAGATTTGCGCTGTCATTGGGTTTAAATTCGAAACTTTTCTAGAAATGTTGGTATTGAGTTATGGTAAATAGGCATAAGTTGAAATAAACACACACAACATAGTCGGCAGTGTTAAAAAAAACTCGAAAAAGGGTCCACTCCATAAAGTTCACACAAAACTCTCCAAACAAGTTTGTTTCAGTTTAACGAACTCAGGTATTCAATAAACAAACACCCACCTTTTCGCTGTTTGTGGATATAGCTTGACTATTCCCCGTAAATTTACCTTGTGAGCAAGCGGACATATTTTCATTTCCACTGGAAATTGTTCCGGCTTGTAAAAGGAGGGACTTCAACGCGCGTCATCGGACACCAAGTGTCAACACAAGGTCAAACCATTTCGTTTCAAGGTCACACCTTTTTGTCTCGCCACTAACTGCTGTGAAATTGCTCCCGTGTTTTGCATTACAAAGTCAAAAGCTTTGCGTGTTTATTTTTGTTAGCGCTCGCCTTTGGTAGCTCTGTATAATTTCGGCTGAGCGCGTGGGCGCGTCACATAACCACGACCAAGATGAAAGCGATATGTGTGAATGCGAAATAGCTATGTTTTGTACCAATTTGCCCACTTTAAAAACCCTCATTGCTACGCAGCGATTCGTTAAGTGCTCTGGTTCCGAAAAAAACCTGTTGACGGGGATTTTGTGGCCAGGATATAGCTTTGTCAAATCCGGTTTCCCGGTGCACTAAGGTTTGTGGTTGATTACTTCCACTTTAATCCCGTCGCAAACGCTTGAACTTAAATCCGGAAGCTAGAGACCGCTTTATCGCTTTTCGATGATACAGACGTCGCTTTTTAGCCGAAAATTGACCACGACAATACTCACACGTGACTGTGCGTGTTGCCATGTGATCTTGAGTTTTCGAAATCAATTATTTGTACTATCATGTGTTTAAACAGATCGTACAGTTGTCATTCTAAAAAAAAATGTTTTGGTGAACTCTGCAACAAAATCCTATTTTGGCCAGTAAATATAGTTGTTGTGTTACCAACACATTTTTGCAAAACCAAGTTGTGCAATGGAGTTTTTAAATCACCAACAACATACGTAGTTGAACCTCACCTAATTCTTTCAGTTTTGACATGTAAAGTTGCCATTTGTTAAGCAGACAATACCGTATCGACAAACAGACGTTTACAAGACCCGCGCAAACTTAACTGTCAATCAAATGTACAGTCGCCTGCAAAATTGCTTGCAGACAAGAAAAACATTAAACTTGACATAGTTCTCAACTTGTACATACAATGTGCCGAACCGCCAACTACCAGTTTCGCCCATTGTCGAGTAAACCTAACTAGTCAGAAACTTCTTCCCTTGCCCACGTAATTGCCTCCAAGTGGCGGTTTGGATGCGTAGCTAACCCGCTGTTTGATTGTTGGCGATCCTGGAATTACAGGAGTGAGGTTTCGACGATTTCGATTTACATGTGTAAAATCCCGAACGTCTGTAAACACACCCATTGTAAGATCACAATTGACATTGTCCGCAGGATGTAATTACCTTAAACTTCGAATCTGACGTGCGCCCGCGTCGTGGCCCATTTGTGCATATTCAACTTTACATACAACTTCACCAAAGCAATTTTCGATCTCTGTTACCAGTTAGCCCACTCATTAGCGATGAAAACAAAGACAATTTCCCACCTACACAGGTGGTACTGGAACCCGGGGCAATTTGCTAGGCTATTTGAGCGTAATGAATCATTGGTCGTGCCTCCTTGATATATTTTTGTATTCCCGGTGTCGATGAAAAAAAGAGGACTCCTTTTGCCCTATTGTTCTAAGTGTGAAACCAGTTATGTCACCGCGAATTCTTGCGCAGGCGTTTCGTGCCTGTCACCAAACTTGTAACTGTATTTTGTTTCGATTTTTGGTTTTGAGCTTTCTTTGCTCATAGCAATTTAAAAGTTTTGCTAAACAGCAAATTTACATTTTGTGGCCGATGCAACATATGTCTTTCAAGCAACCTTGCTATGGTTACATTTTAACAGAAATACAAGTGATGTCTTTAGTGGGCCGACCAACTCGCATTCCCCCTGTCTTGAACGTTTGCGCCCGAACGTTGCATCAAACCGTATGACCGGCTGCAAACCGATGTCACTAACACACTCTCCATTGCTATCGCAGTTTCCTCAACGACCTATGCGACGCAGATGTCCTTATTCACGTTCTAGATGCTTCCGGTCGTACCGACGCGTGTGGGGAGCCGACCGACGCGCACAATCCCTCTGATGACGTCGCGTGGCTGCTCGGTGAAGTCCGGTAAGGTCCACCTGCAATATTTCGCGTAATGTATGGAATTTTGCTGATTTTTCGATGGGAATGTCAATACTTGTGCC
This sequence comes from Phallusia fumigata, assembly GCA_008931825.1. Taxonomy (NCBI): domain Eukaryota; kingdom Metazoa; phylum Chordata; class Ascidiacea; order Phlebobranchia; family Ascidiidae; genus Phallusia; species Phallusia fumigata. The sequence goes on along the minus strand of QXVZ01019743.1, from coordinate 533 downwards.
CTTGTGGTGACGTTGAGTTTGAATGTCAACACATGGTGGTGCTGAATTCATGACGTATGACAGACGCTCATGACGTTTTGTGTTGGCTTGATTGCTCTGCAGCTGAGCGTTCAAATCCATATCAGTTGACAAATCAAGCTAAATGTTATTGCAGAATATTTCCATTGCCTTTAGTGCGGAGAAATGGACAAAGGTACGACTGGTTAGCAAAAAAACTGTTACCACCGTTTGTCAAAACATGTTTTGCACGTAAAGTAACCTGCAACATGTTTATCGCGAGTGACCCGCAATAACCTTTGCGCTTCAAACGCCTAGCGACACCCGGCGGGGAATACTGATCACGTGCTGGTGGTTTCCCCTGTGCGCGTACCAGCTCTTTCTGTGGCATGCGAAACCGAGAACCGATACATACAATAAAGAAAACTCCAGCAGCAGTTTCTATGCACCCGGCTCTCTGATTAATTAAGAGAAACAATCGATACTTGACTAATGCGAAACTGAATTGCGGTTTCTTGATTTTTGTGTAAATTGAA
>QXVZ01019730.1:0-16404 GCA_008931825.1 Phallusia fumigata | reverse complement strand
CACTTCCTTGCAGTGATCAGGGAATTGTTATATACAAACTTACCATAAAACTAAAAGATGGGATTTAACAATAAGAAATAAATGGACTAATCCATTGTTGCATTATAAATGTGTAAAGGGGGATTTACAACGGGTGCGGTTAACGGTAGCTGTGCAGTTTTTGATCTTGCGGGAAGGAGCGGGGCATTCACACCAGACGGCGTTATGCGACGACAGCATGATTTTCTCGGTTAAATTGCGCTTAATTTGCTAATTTTGCTCTGGTCCAATAAAAATTTTTTTGGGTAAAATACACTATGGAAGGTATAGAAGAATACCTAGTTTGTTGAACTGCCGCAGTGATGAAACAATGTCCAGCAATTGTCTCATTCTCCCACAAATAACGTCCAAATTTGCAAGTATTGTTTCATCATCAAACAAAGGAATGCCATAACTAAAACTTCCATAATCCTTGCCATCTGCCAAAACACACGAGCAGTATTACTAAATTGGTAAATCACACATAAAATGATCGAACAGAACTGCAGTGAGGCAGGTAGCAGGAAAGTGGACTCACGAGCAAAACAAATTCAGGCATTTTTAAATGTAAAAAATATGTAAAAATAAAACAAGGAAACAAACAAGAAAATCGGACAATTATTTTACGAAAAATAACGAACTGGTGTTATAAAGAAAAAATAGAAAAAAGGCATTTGGAAGGGGACAAACATCTGTACTCATTGATATTACCTGATCCAGATACTACAGATCCGGTAGCAGCGAACTTCGCTTTTTTGACGACTTTTGATCGATTAGTTGGTGCATCTAGTGAGCTCACTGATTGGTTTAAACTGTGTGGGGCAGTCGTTGTTGAACCTAAACCATCGCGCAAAGCCTTCACTTGGTCACGAAAGAAGGACTGCAGTGCCAGGCATGCTCTCAACCTGGGTGAAAATAAACTTTTGTTGGGTGGATTCCACTGGGTTGGAGCAATGCCGCTTAAGCTTTCTGTTCAAGTAAAGACAAGCGACCAACAGGATTAGAACCCACAACCTTGTGAGCACAAGCCAATCATGCTAACCACTTGGCCATCCAGTGACAAACGTNTGTTGGGTGGATTCCACTGGGTTGGAGCAATGCCGCTTAAGCTTTCTGTTCAAGTAAAGACAAGCGACCAACAGGATTAGAACCCACAACCTTGTGAGCACAAGCCAATCATGCTAACCACTTGGCCATCCAGTGACAAACGTTTGTTATGTTCTTGTTTGTTTTTTAAATTACAAGGTGACTGACAAAGTTTAGGTATGGGATTAATAAATACGCTTGACACAAACAAGCGACAAAATAATACTAAACCATTGGCTTAAATGGTCAGAGTTAGAACAGGTCGCAAGCTGCAAATTAATTGTTTAGGTTCAGAAAGCAAAAACACAAAAAATATGTGCAACTATAGTACACTGTAACAAAATACCAATAAATTAATATTACTCAGCATTACTGTAATTAAAGTTGCATTACAAGTTATATTTTAGTTAGTTCTATGCACTAAGAATAAGAAAAATTTAAAAAAGTTTACAGAAAGATCCCCAAACTACAGTGCAATAAAAAAGTGTATCACACCTTCCAGTCAGGGTTTTGTCATCATCATGAATCAACTCCTTCTTTTTGCTTCCTTTCTTCGAAACTTTGAATGATGGAGGAGGAAGGTCCTCTTGTTCAATCTCTTCATGGATAATTTTCCATAAATCACCACTTCGACTGAAGATTTCTGATACATAATCTCGACACATAGTGGCAAGTTGGTTGCCGATCTACAAACAAAATGGATAAATGCAATGTGCTTTACTATTTAAACTTGTTAGCAATAACTTCAATACCATTATTCATGATACAACGACATTAAAAACATAATAAATTAAAATTTTATTAGCAAACCAAGAACCAAATAAGTGCTTAATCAACAAATTTTCAGCCTTTTATGCATTACTATGGGCAGAGGATCGAGCAATAAAAATATAACTGTATAGCCATGAGTTCCATGAGTTCAGTCTGTTATGAATTTATTTATTACAAACCTTCATGCAAAGAAGTCCCAGGTAGCCTGTTCGAGCGTAGAACTTGGAAATAGAATCCATTTGACGAATAGCACCGGTTAGTGTTGGCATTATGATGTTTATGGCTGAAACCGGATTCATTTCATGATGCAGTTGTTCAAGATGGCGCCGCAATGCCTCCAAATATTTCACTTTGTCCTTTGTCTCATTCTGTGCATCTGTTATCCTAGATAACAAAAAAACAAGACTAAGCTGTGCTTTATTACAAAAGAAGGTAAAAAATGCATTTAAAATAAAGATGTTTCAAGACAGGCCCTAACTTTTCAATGCAAAATGACACAATTTATCATTTTCTTATTCAATGATATGTTTTTCTGGAGCAGTTCTTATGTTGTGATTGAAAAAGAACATCTGCACATTTACTTTACATAAAAATACTTTCACACAACAANATGGATAAATGCAATGTGCTTTACTATTTAAAATTTTTGGCAATAACTGGTACAATGACATTAAAAACATAATAGATCAAAATTTTATTAGTAAACCAATAACCATATGAGTACTTAATCAACAATTTTGGCATTTTATGCATTACTATGGACAGAGGATCAAGCACTAAAAATATAATTGTATAGTCACAGGCCCATGAGTTTAGCCTGTTATGAATTTATGTATTACAAACCTTCATGCAAAGAAGTCCCAGGTAGCCCGTCCGAGCGTAGAACTTGGAAATAGAATCCATTTGACGAATAGCGCCAGTTAGTGTTGGCATTATGATGTTTATGGCTGAAACTGGATTCATTTCATGATGCAGTTGTTCCAGATGGCGCCGCAATGCCTCCAAATATTTCACCTTGTCCTTTGTCTCATTCTGTGCATCTGTTATCCTAGATAACAAAAAAAAACAAGATTAAGCTCTGCTTTATTACAAAAGAAGGTAAAAATGCATTTAAAATAAAGATGTTTCAAGACAGGTCCCAACTTTTTAATGCAAAATGGCAAAGTTTATCATTTTCTTATTCAATGATATGTTTTGCTGGAGCAATTATTATGTTGTGATTGAAAAAGAATATCTGCACATTTACCTTTACATAAAATACTTTCACACAACAAATTGTAATCTCCCACATCAGCAGCTTGTGACTCATGTTAATGTGCAACAAATTAATTCAGCACTTTTAAGAAATTACACATCCGCAATCATGAAAGTAGACTTATCATACCTGCATAACTACACCTGACTTTAAATATGGTTTATGAACTATAGCATGACATAAACACCACGGACTAATTTTGTAATTAAAGTTTGTTTTTATTTTTGTTACCAGTGGATGTAACACTCAAGAATGTGTTATAATGAGTCCATCCTCAAACTACCTGTCTCATTACGGTTCTGTTGGATCCTTTTTTATTTTTTATTTTTTGAAAACACAAGCCACTGAGATTGGATTAGAATCCACACATGGCATGCACAGGGCAGTTGCGCTAACCAGTCTGCCATCTAGTGACATTAACAATATATTTCAAAGAACTTACGAAGTATCAACGGTCCTCCATGCTCGTAGTGTTCGTGACTTTACTTGAATGAGGACACCGATCACATTTTTACATTCTTTACTTTTTAGCTGTTCCGTGATCCCAGCCAAAACTCTTTGTCTCCGTTTCCATCTTTCCAGCTCAGTTAATGGGCCAGAATGAATGTCAAGCAGTCTACAAAAAGATGACAAACATCAAGAATACTTTATACAGGTTTTAGTTATCATACTTTTAAAGCAGAGGTCTTTAAGTTTTTTAGCCGAAGGCACAAAATTGAAGGGCAAAGGGCCACACCAGAAAAAAGCTGCAAAATTTAGGAAGTTTTATTAAAAGTACATGAAAACCAACACTTGTTCCAGGATAAAAAGTATCGTACATCAAAGGGCATAATCGCACTTTTGGTAAGATAAAAATATGCAAAATGCATTATTCATTGATTCTGGTAAATTTGCAGTTTCACCGGCCCAATAAATATTTTTTGGATGCAAATGTCAAATTCACATTTGAAAACTTTAGGCACCCTAGAGTTTATACCATTGTAGGTAAAACTTTTGGTAGGTACATTTGGTTTTCCAAAAAAATGCTATATATTTTACTATTGTTCAAAAACTTGGTTTAAAATTAAAAAGCCCGAAACAAAACCCGCAAAAAACAAACGCCACTGCACTTTGGGCCTACAGGCATATACCTGTCATCTGCTCCTTCAGATAAAACTCCTTCTATTGTTTGCATCCATTCGTGCAGAACTTCTTCATACGACTGAATAACAGCTGGGTCAAACTGACTGCTGATCCGATGCTGGGAAAAATCTCTGCTCACAAGTTGACTCGGAAGCCGAAGTATCTGAGAGTAAAATTTTACGCAACTTTTTAAAACCAAAAGATTTTCATTTACTAAAATTAAATGCAGATTTTAGTTGGTGTAAACATATTCATTACAGTACAACAGTAATTGCCTGCTAGGGAATTAGATTTATATTAACAGATCAAGTTTAGGTGAAAAAATTTTTAGGTTGTAAAAGTGGATGAAAAAAATTTTTAGGTTGTAAAAGTGGATAAAAGTTGTGTCAAAACAGCAGAAAAGACACAAAAAAGGTCTTCAAACTTCTAAGACCAAATATGTGTCCACATCCAATACAGGAAGGATTTTAATTTTTTCACAAGTAACTACATCAGAAGCCTATTAGTGAAGTTATTGTTTTTGGGAGCAAAGCACTAACAATATCAATGGTTTTTAATAGTTTTAGCAATGTAGAAGTCTGTCTAAACATGANCCTCAAACTACCTGTCTCATTACGGTTCTGTTGGATCCTTTTTTATTTTTTATTTTTTGAAAACACAAGCCACTGAGATTGGATTAGAATCCACACATGGCATGCACAGGGCAGTTGCGCTAACCAGTCTGCCATCTAGTGACATTAACAATATATTTCAAAGAACTTACGAAGTATCAACGGTCCTCCATGCTCGTAGTGTTCGTGACTTTACTTGAATGAGGACACCGATCACATTTTTACATTCTTTACTTTTTAGCTGTTCCGTGATCCCAGCCAAAACTCTTTGTCTCCGTTTCCATCTTTCCAGCTCAGTTAATGGGCCAGAATGAATGTCAAGCAGTCTACAAAAAGATGACAAACATCAAGAATACTTTATACAGGTTTTAGTTATCATACTTTTAAAGCAGAGGTCTTTAAGTTTTTTAGCCGAAGGCACAAAATTGAAGGGCAAAGGGCCACACCAGAAAAAAGCTGCAAAATTTAGGAAGTTTTATTAAAAGTACATGAAAACCAACACTTGTTCCAGGATAAAAAGTATCGTACATCAAAGGGCATAATCGCACTTTTGGTAAGATAAAAATATGCAAAATGCATTATTCATTGATTCTGGTAAATTTGCAGTTTCACCGGCCCAATAAATATTTTTTGGATGCAAATGTCAAATTCACATTTGAAAACTTTAGGCACCCTAGAGTTTATACCATTGTAGGTAAAACTTTTGGTAGGTACATTTGGTTTTCCAAAAAAATGCTATATATTTTACTATTGTTCAAAAACTTGGTTTAAAATTAAAAAGCCCGAAACAAAACCCGCAAAAAACAAACGCCACTGCACTTTGGGCCTACAGGCATATACCTGTCATCTGCTCCTTCAGATAAAACTCCTTCTATTGTTTGCATCCATTCGTGCAGAACTTCTTCATACGACTGAATAACAGCTGGGTCAAACTGACTGCTGATCCGATGCTGGGAAAAATCTCTGCTCACAAGTTGACTCGGAAGCCGAAGTATCTGAGAGTAAAGTTTTACGCAACTTTTTAAAACCAAAAGATTTTCATTTACTAAAATTAAATGCAGATTTTAGTTGGTGTAAACATATTCATTACAGTACAACAGTAATTGCCTGCTAGGGAATTAGATTTATATTAACAGATCAAGTTTAGGTGAAAAAATTTTAAGGTTGTAAAAGTGGATGAAAAAAATTTTTAGGTTGTAAAAGTGGAAAAAAATTGTGTCAAAACAGCAGAAAAGACACAAAAAAGGTCTTCAAACTTCTAAGACCAAATATGTGTCCACATCCAATACAGGAAGGATTTTAATTTTTTCACAAGTAACTACATCAGAAGCCTATTAGTGAAGTTATTGTTTTTGGGAGCAAAGCACTAACAATATCAATGGTTTTTAATAGTTTTAGCAATGTAGAAGTCTGTCTAAACATGACATGTTTACAAAATGAAATGCACCTGTTGATTTGTTGCATTGCTCTTGCTGGTTGCATTCACCAAAACATTAACATACTTCTCAACCGAGTGCACAAACTGCTGCTTGTGTTCCTCTGAGCATCTTCCCCAGTCTTCCTGGCCTTTTACCATTGGAAGAAATACCTGAAAATCATATTGCACAGTTCAATAAGCAGACTGGCTCTGTGCAAAGGCCTTGGTTTTAAAGCTTGGGTTTGAAAGTATCAAACCTATCAAAATCATTCCATTTTTGTATTGTATTTCCTACCCACTATAATTACTCTGGAGCACAGAGAATGTTTGACAGCTTAAAGAGAGTTAAGTTTTACAAGTACCAAGTATATACTTACAAACCACTCAAAATCTCTCCATATTTGTATCATATTATTACTAAAAGTTGTTTTGTTTCGGTTTGAGAACTTTCCTAGTAAATTAAAGTTAAGTTCTTGTAAGTATTATTCGCTGATTTTAAACATGCTATTTTTTAGGCAGTTATATACATAAACAAATACTGAAATAGTAATTAACATTTACCTGAGAGAGAACAGTAGACAACTGGTTAAGTGGATTATTTTTGATTTCCCCACAGAAAATTTGTTTGTGCATTTGTGACTGGTCGATTTCCCTTGTTGTGGAAGGACGAAGGAGATACACACAAACAAGCTCATTTAATGCAACACCCTGCAGTACAAACAAATGATTGTAAAACAGCATTTTCCCATGTCAAACAAATGTATCCTCCCCATTCAAACTTCTAACAATGCACAACTCTTATATGAGCCCCCATCACATACAGACTTGTAATGACAATGTGGCTGCAGCATATTCTAAACCCATTCACTTTGTTTTGGTAGCATTGTGTCACTATGATTTCATTTACCAAGTGAAATAAACTCAACTCATATGTGAGTTCAAAAACATAAAAATACATATTGTAATATATATATATGTTTTTTCAAAGAGAAATAGTTTTTTGTCAACAATCTGTCCTATCTACTTCACAAACCCGTGTTTAGCCGACACACATTTTACTTTTTCCATACATTTATCGTTCATTTTTCAGAACAATAATTTGGTCAAAAAATAAAATATCACTCTTGTAATGTAAATGCTAATGATACCACACCTTTAAGTTAACAAGGCTTGAAACCATTGTGAGGTCGTCTGAAAACCATGATCGACCCTCCGGTCGCTTGCCATAAATAAATAACTTGCTCAATCCATTTGCAGCAAGAAACTGACTTAGCAGTTCGAAGTTACTGGCGTCCAAAAGGAAATGTTCCAGTGCAGTGGGGCTGTGAAAAATTGCAAATTCATTTAATTCAGTTTTCAACCTTTGGAACTAGTTCCACTAGTGGTGTGCATGCTTCTTTCAGGTGGTAAACAAGACCAGTTTATTTTCTCCAACAAAAATCTTTATTCAAAGTTTTGGCTTTCACTTGCCTTCTTGCTTTTAAATTCTTCCATTTCATGTAATTTTGTCCTTTTAGATTGGCATAAGTCATGTTAAATTTAAAAAGTGATTTGTGGCGACAGAATAACAGAGAGGAATAAAAACTTCTTGACAGAAATGCAAGGATGGTAAAAATAATAAAAACTTTAACTTGACTTAAAACGTAATAAAAGTTGAAAAAATACGTTTGTATTATGCTATTGCTAGGTACATAAAATAATGCAAAAAATGCAAATAATAGTATTGCAGAGCAGCAGAGAATCGCATTTTTTATTATTTTTAAAAAAACACCAACCTGTCAGTTTCGTCCACCTGAAAAGTTTCCTGAATTTTGGTGGCAATCCACCAATGACGTTCATCCATTTTGGGGCAAAAATTACCACATTATCGTTTCACTTTAGCACGAAATTCGTCGGCTATTCGCTCGAGCGTCGGTTGGGTAGCCATGGGAACAACAGCGCTTTTGGTGGTAAAACTTTACAGGTGGAGAAGTTTGTAAAGGAAAGAAATATAAGTTTTGGCTCTAAATACATTTTAGTACAGGGAAGTTCTACTTCTAATGTTCGTTTTAAGCAACACACTTTACAAACGGTAACTTAACCCAAGCGAACAACACAGTCCAAAAATTGGGTCCAATCTATTAAAATTTGTCCCAGATGTGCTTATTGTTTGTTTAGACATTGTAAAGTCAAAGTAAATTTGCAATACACTGATTTTAAATGACAGATTTGCCATACGTTGGTCCACCAATAACCAAAATCACTTAACATGGGTAAATTTGGGACTTTCCCAAATCTTTGGTCATACTTTTCCCGAACACACGAACGATCAAGCTTAACAAATGCATTTGTTTCTGGTACGAATCTCTTCGGTTACGTTAAAGTAGAATGTGTTTCGTGCTAAACAAATGAGTTAGGAAAATAAGTTAAATTTGTTGTTGATTGTCGCGGAACTTATTTAAAATACACGTAAAAATGAATGAAGATCCTGATGTACTTAGGGAAGTTCCTGATGCTTTGCAACGTTTGGTCAGGTACAGTATTGTTAAATTGCTGCATTCATTTCTAAATGTAACTGTAGTTGTAATAAAATGGACAAGGCGCTTCTTTTTTTATCAACGACGTTGTGTTGATTTATAAGGTGTACAGTGAGAGGCTTTTATGGAATCGAGCATGCACTTACAGTCGATGTGCTGGTAAGGAATGCTTGCGTCAAAGAAGAAGATATACAGGTACACATTTTGAGTTACAAGTGACTCAAGTAAGTAGGTCTGCTTGACATCTGCTTTAGATACAATTGCACTTCACTTTTTAAAGCAAACCCTAAAAATACTTTCCGATTGTAGGAACTGTTGAAATTTGACAAGAAGCAGCTACGGACAGTAATTAACCAACTAAAAAATGATAAGTTTCTGAAATCAAGAGCCTATGTTGAAACACAGGTTTGAAAATAAAGAGATTTGTTTACAATTTAAACTTTGATGTTCAAGTGAAACGTTTTTTATCCCTAAATAGGACTTTTTTTACATGCTTATTCTTTATTTTCTGTTTCAAACTTAAAAGCTATTATATATTCTTTAGTTTGGTAATGAACAATTATACTTTTTAGGATGATGGAAAGGTGACAAGACATTATTACTATTACATCAACTACAGAAGCATTGCAAATGTCATCAAGTACAAGGTATTAAGAAAACAAAAAACCTTCACAAATTGATAAAATTAAAGTACTTCACCTCAAAAAGTGTTGCAAAATGACTTTTTGCAATTAAAACTTAATTTAGCTTCATCACATGCACAAAAGAATTGAAACCATGGAACGTGACACAACAAATCGACCGTCATTCAAATGTCCTACTTGTCTCAATACATACAGCGACCTTGAAGTGAATCAACTTGTCGACCCAATGTTTGGTAACTTATGCAAAAATTATTTCTAGCCACTAGAATTTCGCATGTGTTAAATTTTTAATAATTGGTGACAAACATAAAAGATGCTTAGGTATCAATACAATTGTTCTTACTTGGTTAGAATAAAACTTTAGGCGCAAATAAAATTTAAAAACTATTTTTTGTTTATTTTCAGGGACTTTGAACTGCACTTTTTGCAAAACAGAAGTATTAGAGGATAAAGAAGCTCACCAAGAACAGGATTTAAGAGTTTCCCAGGTATGGCTGTGAATTAATTATCAACTCAAATAAAACTGTCAGTCAATGTTAAACAGGGGAAGGGTATTTTGCTGTATAGGTGTTTGCGCGGGTTATGCTTACCTTTTGAATTCAATCTTATTACATGGTTTGTTTCTTACTTTTCTAGGCAAAGTTTAATGAACAAATGGAACCAGTTTATAAACTTCTTCGAGAGGTAGAGAACNGTTATGCCTAACTTTTGAATTCAATCTTATTATACAGTTTGTTATTTTTCTAGGCAAAGTTTAACGAACAAATGGAACCGGTTTATAAACTTCTTCGAGAGGTAGAGAACATCACTCTATCTGAGGACGTGCTTGAACCCAAACCAACCCACATACCACATCTACATCCAAAGTAACTTGTTGATTTATTTAAGTAACTTTTTGAACACTCATTGCCAAGATATAATAAAAGATACATTTTAAAATCTAAGACTTTGAAAAGCTATTTTTTAATTTTTGACAGTTGGGTAGTGGCAGTTTTCCTGCACTCTGCTGTACTGTGTACTAGCAGTTTAACATTTCTATATTTCTTCATAGCGGCCCAAGGTCAAGTAAAGGTCACAAACACAAAGATATGGAACATTGGGCTTCAGGAAAAACTACTGTTGACTTTGGTCATGAACAGGCTGTTGTGATCGACATGGGCGAGAAGAAAGTGGAACATGTTGCCAAAGAGGTAAACAACCTTAATTAGGTATTTTCAAAGGTATTTTGGCATCCTGCTTTATACCTTACAATGCTGTATGAGTTTCTGTATTTAGGCACGCATAAAAAATATACTTCGATGACAATGGCCTGACTATTAAATCTCACCGCTAAAACAACTTGCATGACTACCATGTGCTCACAAGGTTGTGGGTTCTAATCCTGTCCTAGTCACCTGTATTTCCCTGGGCAAGAAACTTTGCTCCAACCCAATGGAGCCCAAATAAAGTTACCAACTTCTAAAAATCAAATAAAAAATGAGCCAACGGAACAGCAATGAAGCAAGTATCTCGATGGTGGACTCATTATGAACATGACATGACCCCCCCCCCCAGGATCAAAATGCAACAAACAAAACAAATTACAAGGATTTTCCACACGTTGGCATTTTTTATTCTCTCATTTGCTTCTAATAACATTCCTACACTTTTTTACTTCCGAAGGTTCCACAATGGATGGTCGAAAGCACTGTGACCAGATCAGTGACTTCATCACAGGATGACGTAATGAAACCAACGAAGGCCGACACGTCAGACCAAAAGCTCANTTACTTCCAAAGGTTCCACAATGGATGGTCGAAAGCACTGTGACCAGATCAGTGACTTCATCACAGGATGACGTAATGAAACCAACGAAGGCCGACACGTCAGACCAAAAGCTCAACGACGAAGTTATGCAGGTTTGTGACGTCATTGTTGTGCTTTTGTATTGTCAACTGTCGAACCCCACTATTTTTACCTATCACGGGTGGTTAGGTGGTTTTTTACCTATCAATCCCCCAATAACTAGTTCCACCAACATTTCCCCCAGTCTTGATTCCCCATTTAAACTCACCCTCCGAAGTAAGCCCCCGCCACATAACGTCTTATAATGACGGTTTAGCTGCAGCGCGTTCAACCTCGACCCACTAATTGTGCCCTTCACTTTTTCACGCTTAAGCAATTAGGCTCAATTTAAAAAAATTATTAACTTGAGACATAGAATTAATATTCCGAATTTTTCCAGACCTTGTTAGTACAAGAAGGTTCCTCCCAACCTTCCCGACACCCACACCGCGCTCATCCGACAGCGGGAGGGGCGGAGAGCGACGAATCGGATGAGTTCGAAGACGTCGACGACGAAGCCATGGTAACCGTTGCCGGGCAACCGTACACGTACGAGGAGGTCGAGGCGCGCGGGAATGAGCTCATCAGCTTGATGACGTCACAGGAGAAGCAGGAATACATAGAGATCGGACAAAAACGCTACGAGGATATGCATGACTGAACGCATGGCGGCGGGANTCCGACAGCGGGAGGGGCGGAGAGCGACGAATCGGATGAGTTCGAAGACGTCGACGACGAAGCCATGGTAACCGTTGCCGGGCAACCGTACACGTACGAGGAGGTCGAGGCGCGCGGGAATGAGCTCATCAGCTTGATGACGTCACAGGAGAAGCAGGAATACATAGAGATCGGACAAAAACGCTACGAGGATATGCATGACTGAACGCATGGCGGCGGGAATGCTGATTGGCTGGCGAAGTCACGTGTTGGCTGTTGCGAGTTTTAAACCTTGGGGGATTTTGTTCGACTGACTGCTCGCAATGTCAAAGAGGTCATGTTACCATACATGACGTCATTGTGACGCAAGAGGTTTTGAACACTGCGTATGTTGGCCGTGTGCTTTATTGCGCCAAAATTCTTTGTTCAAACAACAAATAAATACGGAAGCAAAATGTCGTTTATTTCTCGTAGTTTGAAGTTGTCTTCGTGCGTTTGTAAGAAATTATGCCGCAAATGAAACCTAAAAAACAAGAAAGAATAAGGAATTCACGTCCAGGCGCGTCAACAAACGCTAAAAATCCGTTTTTAAAAGAAGCATTGTGTGTTTAAACAATAGCGACGGCCAGTTTCTCCTTAACCTTGATTAAAACCAGTGGTTCTTAACCTATCGGTAATTCCCCAAATGTGGGTGATGACAGGGTATCAGGTGGGTAATTAGCTGAACCTGTTTTATATTGAGTATGGGTGAACGAGCAAAATAGATGTATCAGGTTTTAGTAAATTGTGGAAAATGGAATTTTGTTCTGAACAGAAATGGATGATGTTGTTAAAAAGGTGAACAACCACTGGTTTATAGCGACAGTCCAGGTATTATTTTTTAAATGTCTATAATGGATGAAAAACATGCCCAAATTTAAACATTTAGTTCAATGCTACAAGTATTACTCAATTTTGTTGCTGATTTTATCGTAAGACCATAAAAAAAACCTCCCCACAGGTGCCCGGTTGTGCTTAAGTGTTTTTTGACACAAAATCCACTTACTTATGCCGATAAGTAAAGTTCCGAATATAAACACCGCCATCTGCGAGATTCAAGGAAATCTGTAAGAGAAAATTTGGACAATAAATCCCAATTTGTATGCCAACTTCGGTAAATAAAGAACATAAAAACCAAGTAACTTATAATATTGTTTCTTTAGCTAGCTTTTACATATGTGATGTTCAAAGAACGCATTTCGCAAATATGAACTGATGATAACAACAGCGATTGTTGAAACGTTTGCATTACAATGTATTCACTACACACAAGCAAGTCATTATAACAATGTATGTTTAATCACGATTTTCGCAAGAAAAATGTTCTGCCAGCGATTCCGCTTCTTAAACCCCCAGTCTGCGAAATGAACTAACAGTTTCTCTGTTGGTCCACGACAAAATAAAGTTGCACCACGCTGCACCGGACAATTCAGTTTTGTAAATAGCCATAGAAATAAGATGCAAAATCAGCTACCAAGCAAATCAGCAACTTTTCTTACCTTTGCCGACTGCTTTACCGTCCTTAAATTTGCCAACGTAATCAAATACTTCGGAGTTTTTCTGCTGTTTTCTGATCGTCAGCATTCACAAACCAACATCGAGTGGTTCCAAACCTGACAAGCAGCATATTTATACGAACTGCCCGTCCTAAAAATGCCTAAAATTAATCGACACACGCAAAACAACTTGGTTATTTATTCTTAGGGACGAAGTAATAACGATCAAACATTAAAAAAACTGTTATATAAATCAAGCCTGTTTGTCCAAAAATACTGTGTCCAATAATAAACTTTGCCGACAGTTTGGACTCTTAGTTTCTGTGAAACCCACAGGAAATTATAACGAGTTTTACGATGCTATCAAATCATTATACCAATGAGGGCTAATTAAAGGACACTTTAGAATGTTTCACTAAACGTAGTAAAATTAACTTAACATCAACCACATACAACTCAATTTTTCTGTAATTTACCCTGTGTGTCGAGAAAGTCGTTCATCAGAGCAGTTTTGCCGATGCCACTTTCCCCGATGATCAAAGTGTGCTTCCTCGCTGTGTGGGTGAACTCAAGCAAACTCCGAACTCGTATCGTGTCCACCGTGTCGACAAACACCTGTGTGACGTCATTATCGTGATCTTTACCTCCCAACAAGGTGCCAGCCGCTACGAAACAGCCCACAGCAGTGGTTCCCAACCTTTATTGAGCTCCCCCCTGGCTTATTTTAAAACTTTTTATTTATATTTCTTCCCAAGTAGACAGGAAGTGATATAAAGTTATCATAAAAGGTTTAGAACCACTGGTCTACCTAAAAAGAAATGCAACACTTTTCATGAATAACTTGACTATAAAGTGGAAATTTCTCCCGGCTTGGGAAGCACTGTCCCATAGCAACCACCCACCTCTCCCAGTATATCGGTTGTTCCAGTGTAAGTGGCTTCCGGAACCCGGGCAGCCCAACCGTCCCACTCCCCAGATTCATCAACGTAATAATCGAACACGGAGATCTCGTGATCGTAATCCGGCAACCTGGTGATGTGACGGGGTTTAAAAATAACGTAACGTATTTGGTTGTGACAACTAGGCAGTTGTGATGTGTCGTAGTTATTTTTAACTACAGCAACGTTATCATCGGAGGTTTGAAGCCGTTTCGACAAAAAACAAAGCACGACTTGCTGAATTCCATCAAAGTACTGCGATGTATAAGTTTGCTAAGCTAAACTTGCAACTTGTATAAGATTTGTATTTGCAAAGTTAGCGCTAAAAACCAAATATGGGAACATTTTTTCTAAAATGTTAAAGTAAAATGTTGACAGTCACCCATAATTGGACACATAGTTTTAATGCCTAGTGTCCTAATTTACATTTACTTATTATTATTTCTTCATAATTTTTTGTTTTGAAGTTTCGTCGTGACGAAACTTTACACCAACCAGTGTGAATTACTCACGCGGAAGAAAGAGTCTTGAGCAGATCGCTGAATCCCTTCACAGCAGTTCCCTCCAGCAATCCACCGTAAGCCCACACCAAACAGAACAGGAACAGACGTTCAATGTGAAGGTCACCTCCGATGTGTTGTTGGTGTTCGTTTAACATTTCACCAAGCAAGGTAAGACAAGTTGAAAAAAGTCCAACTTCTGTTACCGGGATTTTCATCCTAAAAACGTAGTGGTAGAAATTGTCTTTGAGTTTGTGTTGGCTGTTTACTACACAAATAAGGTACAGTAGCAAAAAATTCTGCTTTTCGTTGCTTTTCACAAGCCTGCGGTCATCCCATGGGAAATATTTTTGGGATCTAAGGGCTTTGCATGCATAAGAAAAAATTAATACAGCAAAGCCAATAATACCCGCCGTTATGGTCTAAGGGTATCACAAGATCTGACTCATATGAACAAACGTTTCAAACGGTGTACGGTAAAGTATTTACTAGTTTCATTAAAAAAGTCGAAGCTTTATGCATCGGCTCAGGACGCTAAAAGGTCGGGAACCACCTTTTCAGCTTAAACGTGATACAAATTTAAGAAAAAACTCGTTAGCGTAAGAAAAGTTACAAAACAAGACGAAGCCGCACACGCTTCACTTCAACATACCTCGATTCCTGGAAGACAAATGCCGACACCGGGTCCAAAGTTTTGTTGAAAGATTTTTGCAAAACATTCACTTCGTCCTTCGTGCGGGTGTCAAGCCACGCTTTCGCTAGAGGGCGCCATCCTAGCACGTGTTTGTCAACGTAAACAAGTCCCTGCATGAAAAAAAATCTTTCATTAATATTAAGGCAAAGAGTTATTGCCTAAAAGTTTCTGGTTAATATGTCTGTCAACTTTAGCTCGAAAAAATAACAGAATCAACACAGAAACAAGAAACGGACTTTAGAAATGCTGAATACTAGTTCAAAACATAACACGTTTCTACAATTTCAAGACAATGTAAAATATTTTTGTAATTTCAAATGTGAAACAACTTACGGTTCTTGACAGCAACGACGGCGATGCGCTCTTCAGCTCAGTTGTCTCGAACACAAGTCGCATGTTGTTCGTCAGCAACAATCGTTCCCCGTTGCTCAAGGGCAGCACCTTGTGGCCGTCCAGCACGCTGTTGAGTCGATCTGCCCAGCACGTGACCAGCGGGCCATCCAAGCATAACCATGTTGTACTTTGGTTCTGTTACAACGTTGAGGGGTCGAAGTGATTTAGGACGCAGATAAAAACTCGTTTTAAGCTTGCAGATACGTCATCGCTGTGTAAGATTTGCTACTAGTCGATTTGCATTTTTAGAAAACTAATTTCGAACAGTGTTGTAATGGATTGATTCAGTTAACACATTATTTCTCAAAATTTTTTCGATTAAACGCTTTTGGAAGAGTTGTTTGGACTTTCACCACAACAGCTATTTAAAAACTATTTTTTTGCCGTTCACTTCATTCGAGTTCTATCACTACAACCTACTCG